>BRZM01000043.1:5624128-5654020 GCA_033238685.1 Lates japonicus | reverse complement strand
TGTGTGTGTGTGTGTGTGTGTGTGTGTGTGTGTGTGTGTGTGTGTGTGGATGATCGTACTGTCTAAAGCCTTGTCAGGCTCCTGGCCATGCCACTCCTGCTAAGGCAAAGTAGCCCTTCATGAATAATGTTGAATACAGACTGTGACAAAACCTTGAGGTAACCAAACAAGCATCATGCCTCGGAGAATATTGAAGATCAAACGCCACACTGACACCTCACAGTGTGTAAAAGTGTGTGTGTGTGTGTGCGTCTGTGCAGCTACCCATATTAAGTGACTTTAACCACAGCTACTGAGTATGCACATGCCCCAGAGAGCAAGAAGAATAAAACTAGCATGACACCTTAACGCTTGCATGAGTGTGCCTGTGTGTGTGTGTGTGTGTCTACCCAAATAAAGCCACCGTAGCACAGCTGTATTTGGGCTAAAGCAACAGGAGATGAAAAGCAGGGCACTGGTCTCTTTGAAATGGTGCTATGCTTAAACTCTCCGAGGACTGTCACATACAAACCAACAAACCAGCCTGTTGTCAATAATGGATTAAACTCATTCATCCAAAGCATTTATGTTTCTCAAGACATGAACAGTTCAGTGGGAGTACAGCAGTGTGCTGCTCACAAAAGGATGGCTCTCCTGGGGAAAGTGATTTTATATTGGACAGTGAAACTTTAATATTGATAATGATGACGTTCCGAGCCGTGCTGCTACGATGAGCTCATTTCTGCTCTACTCTGTTTTTGCTCTGTTATTGTTATAGCTTTTGATGATTGTTTGTGGTGCGCATGAGCCAAAAAAACTCAAAAACATTCACATATTTCAATTTAAAGAGGGGGTTCTCAAGTCAGGTAGATTTTGCCATTACAGATGTCATCTAATTCCTGTTGACGTATGAACCCAGTGCTCCTTGCTGTTACTACCCTTTTCATGTGATTAATCTACATTCTTTAAACAAGACATTTTGAACTGCCCCTCTATGTGATGTCACAGCTGGAAACATTCAGAAGGGGATGGTGCCAACAGTACCACAAGCTAATCACAGTCATAGTTTCTGTAGTAGCCCCTACTTAGTAGCAATAATAATGCCGACTGAGGTAGAGAGAAATGAATTGTAATGTTTCAAAACATCAACTGGCAGCATGGTTTAAAAAATCTGTAATGTTAGCATATACTGTTTGGAATTCCTGCTGTCTATTTGTAAGTTTTCTCTACCACTGAATCTTTTTTCTTGCCAGGAGCAGATGATGGTGGTAGTCACTTGCCAAGAGCTTCAGCCATTGTTGCATTTTCAATAGAAGAGGTTTGAACATGCCTTCTGAGCAGCGCTATTTCTTCAGGGTAGTCTGGACACTACAGTGAGTTGCTATCAGAAAGTGATGAGACAGGCTGACCAGGCAGTTAGGGGCTTGCTGATTAACATGCTAACTTAGGTAGTTAACACTTACCACCGCTGGAAACAGTCTTCTGGACTGTTAATGCTAATGTTGGCTATGCAATAGTAAAACTTTCAAGTAGCCCCTTTGAGAGCACAGAATTAATTCTGGATATTAATAATTTTAGCATGTATGTAAATCCTGTTGTTTCTACAATATGCAAAAATTCATATTAGATGAGTGTGTCACCTGTGTTCATCTGCCACACAGGATCATGAAGATACTCTACACACCTAATAATGTGATGAACATTCTGTGCCATGAGTTTGCTCCTCTATCAGTGAGTCAGACGCTGAAACAGTAAATGCACATAAACTGACCAAAGCACTGACAAACATTTGCACAATTAATTTAACAGCCATGAACACACTTAAGCAGTGTGAGCTGTCAAAACCACCACCTCTAGTACTTTTCACCACAGAAAATCAATGGCTCTGACCAATGAACATTTCCATCCCATATTTTTGCAATTTGTGCAACTTAAGTCACAAAGGATACATGTTGATTTGCCCATGAACTCTCAGTCATTTTTGTTTTCTAGCCCTCCTGTGGGTGTGCATTTCACTGTTGACATTGCTTAGAAGCCCATCTATACCTCTCGCTCCCAATAAAAAAATCGTCAGGCTGGGAATTCAGTTTAATTATCAGGGAAGTGAAGCACTGAAATTTCAGCAACAATGAACAACACTTAATGGAAAAATGCAGTAGTTTTTCAGAGAAAAAGATGAAAGAGAAGTTCACAGACTAAAAAACTACAGGTTACCTGCATCCAGTTAACTGAACTTAGACTTAGACTTAGAGAGACTTAGACGGAGTCTCTCCTGTGTCCAGTTAACTGAACTATTGACTAGTAGTTGCTAACATATATATTAAATAAATATAAGATATTACATTTGGTTTGTAATTAAATTAGTTCTTTCACTACTAGGAATTTCAGGAATAGTGCTCTACTGTATATGCATCATTGTGAAACGATTAAGGCTTTCACTGCAGTGTTAACTCTCACTAAAGGCAGGGGCTGGGACTTCAAGTGGTTGCGGTTGAATTGTGGTTGAATCATTTTCATTTTTATTTATGTCGTCTAAGATGCATGCAGAACAGTCACAAAACAAGCCTCCATCATGTAAGAGAGATTTCCAGAGTTTAAACCCACATAGAATGCATTCTGGGAAATGTGTTAACCTACTAATGTCTCTAAACATACTTCATTTAATGAGCTAAGTGAATGCTTGGGAGGACTTGGTCAACTCAACATTTTTAAGTCCTAAGACTTGAATTCACAATTATACATTGTGATGTTTTTTTGAATGTGATAGCTAGAAATATTAAGGACAGGACACAGACTTTTCTGATGACATTAAAGCTCATTTGTTTTCTCTCAGCTGATTGTGAGATTTAACAGTTCTGTTGAGCATCTCCATCTCTCAGAATTTTCTTCAAAGTTTTAAGCAAATTTTCAGTAGGACTTTGCCCGCACACTGACGATAGCCAATGGATTGGAATGTGTGTCAGCCCCTTTTATGCTGAGAGCTGGAGTATTTTCACCGTGCCCTTTTCAGCAGCACTGAGTTGGAGATAGACTGTCGCCAGTGGCTAGTCTTACCAAGGTGCGCAAACTCAGATTTGCCCTTTTCAATTTCTGTTTCCTCTATAGCGGGAGAATGATGCTGTATGCATTTTCTTTTATGGAGCACAGTCTTGGAGTAGTGCAGTCTCAGAGTGATATTTCTCTCTTCTCTCCCTCCCTCTCTCTCTCTTCTCTCCCTGCCTCTGTCCTTTCTTTCCAGCTCCTCTCTTATCCTGCCATTTTTTTTCTCCCCTGTCATCTACCTTAACCGCATCCTTCTTAATGTTTTCTGTCTCTTGTACTTTAATTGCCTCCGAGGCACATGCATGCATGAGGCGAATTAGAGTGAATTACATTTGCCATGTGCATTGAATCTGAAGGTTTTCATTAAAAAATTCTTTATTTGGTGAATGTTGTTCATTCTTGTCCAATTTCAAGAGTGATTACATCACCTAATACAGGCACATGTAATATGCAAGTTTAATTTTAATGCTAAGATTGTCCGTTCTTGATTTTCATGCAAATAACAGTTTTAAATGAGAGCTGGAGTTACATTTTTAATGGAAGATATGTCAATTTAAAATAAAACTTTTCATCTCTTAATTATATCCTAATTCTGCTAAGCCCTTCCTCTCTGCCCGTTCTGCTCCTCGTTTTTTTTTTTTTTTTCCATTCCACAGGCTTTTCTCATAACAATTTCCTTTCCTCCATCATCCATCTCACTCTGTTTTGCTCCCTCCCTCCTCCCTGTTCATCTCAGAGGCATATGAGAAATGACACTGGACAAGTCCTTGCTGCTTTATTAATCCTTTAAGCTTCTGAAGGGAGGCACAAATGCAACTACTCCCATTCAAATCAATGGCAGTAACTCCCAATTGCCGTATCTGTGGACTGCTCAAATGTGTTTCATTTTTACACACTAAGACGTCAAAAACTCACACTTACAAACACACATACACGTGCATACCAGGCACACACAGTGTTGAATAGCCTTGGCTCCCTGTGGCCAGGGCTCTGCTAACCAGCCTGCTGCAGGAACAATTCATGGGCTGCTCAGTCAAACGGAACTCTAACCCATGGGCCTGTGGAACAGCCCCGGTCATAAAATATCTCACACACACATTCACTCAGCCCCTCCACCCCACCCCCCACCCCCAACACACACACACACACACACACACACACACTCACTCTCTGTCTTCACCCAGACCATAAAATCATTGCGACAGATGAAGGCAGGGAACAGTGTTTTTGTGCTGTTTTGCCCGTCACAGATTTCCATTACAAAGTCTTGCCATGAGTCTGGGAGAGCGAGGGCCTATTGAAAAACGGACAGGCTACAAAATGCTGCTAGTCAGAGCCCATCAATGTTGCGTTTTCCCCACTGAATGGCTTGTCAGTGAAGAGTGGAGATGGGCTTTGTGCGAGAGGTAGGACTGAGTTGTGTTGGGCCAGACAATGGGTGGAGAGCTGATGTCAACTAGAGAGAGTGCATTCAGGGTTCATCATCTGGTGTGTTATAAAGCCTCTGAAAAATTATTCCTTTCATCTATTCCCAAGCTCTCCTCTCCTCCTTTTCTTCAGACATTTCAGCTTTGTTCAGCATTTTCTCCCAATCAATTTCTTGTCGTTACGCTTCTTTTTCTTTTCTTGCATAACTGGAAAGAATGCAGGGCTGTTATATACATTAACATTATTCTGCAAATTTTGAGTACAAATGCAGTAATTCTCTGGCAATTTTATCTCCTGAATAGCAGGATTATATAAAGGCTGCCTTAACTGTCGCTGATTTATCAGTGTGTTTGAAGGAAGCCGGCTGGGCTTAGGAGGAAATAAATCATTTTCCTGAGTTTGAATGAAAACAAAATATCAGCAGAGCAGAGGGACAGTGGGACAGTGAAACATTACCAAACTCCCACATTTTGACCTATTACGGTGGCATGCACTGGCACATTCAGGGACATCGTCTTCACCAGAAAAATGACATCAGTCTCCTGTTGGCTTAAGAATAACCTTATTAAATTTTTTTTTATTTTCTCGATAAGCAACTTTGTAGTCATGCAAACAATGCAGAGGGCTGCACTGGTAAGGCCATGTTGCTTGAGGTACTGGTTTGGTGAGACAATAAACAACTATCCAGGAGGGTTAGTGACACCAAAACAACACCATTACTCTGGAAAATAAGCACTAATAATAATATGCTTGCACCTCCGTTTGTTCACGCAGTTATGTAGGTCTGAACACAGCCCTATTGAGGAGATCAGGCTGGACTGTTGGCAAGGCACCTGTGATCATTTGTCAGTTTTGTTTTGTTTTTGTTTTTTTTCTTTTTTCTTTTCATAATTTGATTAACTGCTTGATGTTTATTCAAAAACATGCACCACAAAATTACAATATCATGCTACAGAAATGAACAAAATGAAAAGGGAGTTAGCTGGGCTCCACATTGTCCCTGTGTCATGATCTGTCACTGTATATATTACCAAATAAATTAGTGCTTTCTCTAAAGCCAGTGTACATAATTGGCAGAGAGGGGGGCAGTTGAGCCCCACAATTCATTTTGCCTTATGGCCCCTATTTAGCCATATAGTTGGGTGTAGTTGTAGCAGATGAGGAGAATATAGGACACTTTAGGAGGCACTGACAAACTATTTCTTTTATCATTTAGTCATGAGGACTTGTTGCATTCAGAGGCAGTGGAGGAAAAAACTTACCGGTCAACTGTGGCACCTAAGGGCAAGGTGTTGGACAGGGCGCCATGGAGGGCACAAACAACATAAATCTGTCACTGAGCGTTCTGTCCATTCAGGAGAAGCACCCTGGCTACATGGTTAGCACTGTCAGCTTTCAGTAAGAAGATCCTTGGTTTGTACATTGGCTCTTTTGTGGGTGAAAGTTACAGCTTCTCAGGAGAAATCGCTTACATGCATGAATGTGAATGTTGCTGCCTCAGGCCCAGTGCACACTGGGATAAGCTCCAGCCTCCGTTGACCCTCTATCAGAATATGCAGATGGATGGATTGTGCAACTGACGGTAACATCTCAGTTACATGACGGATACAATGTGTAAGAACAAAGAAAATTACAAAACGAAAAACAAACAAAAAAACAATTTACATTGCTTAGTGACTCTGATTACCAATGGATAATAAAACTCCACAGAAATCAATTAATGTCCTAAACACTGACATTTATTTAGCAACACACACACACTTACACACACACACACACACTTGTAAACGATTAACACTCCTTCAGTTTGACATTTATTTGGCTGTTCATACTCACTGCCTTGCTTCACTCTGTCGCTCTGTCTTGTCCAAGTGAGAAATGAGCAGCAACACCCTGATCAATGGGACATTCATACAGCGGTGTTACATTCAAACTACTCCCCCTCGATGAAATGACACAGCAGCCTGCGCGGCGCCATAAGTTTGCCTTTCCCTTAATTCTCCTGGGTGGTGGCAATCTTGTCCTTTATTTAAGGGGAACGGATGTTAGAAAAGAGCAGCGGAGGGATGTAAAGAGGCAAATGTTTAGGTTGTGTTTGTTTTTAATTCCCTGTGAGAACATTCAAGATTCTGTGAATTAGTGTGTGTGTGCTGGTATGACTGTGTGTGGTGGCCAGGACCCATATGGAGACCATTATGATGCCTGGATACCAGGGGCTGCCATTTTTGTTCAATAAGAACACTGTGCCTGTGCATGTATGTATGGCACCAGATTTTATCAAAGGTCCTTTCCCACCATTTGAGATTCATAAAGCACAACTGTAGTCCAGTTACAGTACATGAACTGTAGAAAACAGAAATAAGCTGTGGATCATGGTATTCTATGTATGGTCACTGGTCAGTAATGGTCTGGCCTCTGGACAAAAATATTTTGGGAATCAACAGTTTGTGGTTTGGGTGACTGTGACCAGCACTTAAGGGTTGCGCTTGCAGTTGTGGGAACGTGTGGGAGGGATAATGGGAGCATGAAGGAGGGAAAAAGAAATGTAATGAGATGAAATTAGTGAAGCAGAAATAAGTGACAAAGGTGACGGATGAAAGAGAGCTGAAGGGAGAAGCAGAGAGGAAGGAGGAGAGGGCGTTTTTCTGGAGAGGAATGATAAATACTGTTCTCGGCTGCTTTCGGGGTCCGACATGCGGATGTCCAAACAGAAACAAGAGGGAAAAAAAAAATCAAAACATGAAATGGAAAAAAAAAGAAATCTTTTTCTGTAACCTTGCCTTGTGACTTCAAACTACAGTGGTCCTCGCCAAATTCACTTTCATGCCTTGTGAAGCAGAAAAAAAAAAGAAAAAAAAAACTGGGAAAACGCCACTGCTCGCTCCCACATTTGGGATAATTCGAACAATATATTTCTGTCTGAGATACACGTGAGCTGAAACAGAAGTTGGCATTTGAAGACAAATAGCTTCAATTTACAGTAGCAAATTAAAAGTCTTATCTTGAGCAGTCAGAGCGTATTTCCATTTCCCTTTACATTAAAGAATTCCATGAGAAGTCCTCCTGGAAATGGGAGAAGTGAAACTTTGAAAAGTGCATGAATATCTAATGGAGATTTGAATGAGTCTGGACTCATAGCTTTGTCATACAGCTGGTGTACAGGCTGGGTTAGAGGACTTTTGTGGACACTGGAGTGTGTGACAAGAGAAGGGACACACCCTCTAATCACTATGCTGAAGAGTCGCTCCTGAGTACAGTTGAATCCCATACCACACACACACTGACACACATAGCCTGACCCCTCTTTACTTGGATAAATAATTGATCTCTCCAGTTAAAGTGTCAGAGCAGGAGCCATAGCCAGCACTTATTTATCGT
Organism: Lates japonicus; assembly: GCA_033238685.1. Lineage (NCBI taxonomy): Eukaryota > Metazoa > Chordata > Actinopteri > Centropomidae > Lates > Lates japonicus. The sequence goes on along the minus strand of BRZM01000043.1, from coordinate 5,646,193 downwards.
CTTCCACATCATTAACAATGTCTCCCTCTTCCCTCCTCTGTCTCTCTGAGCAAACATAGGGATTTGCTTTCATAATAAACATGTGGCTGTTTAACTTGAGCACACTGACATGACTCTCCAAAGAGCCCACAGTGATAAATGCTCTGACATGCTGTTCAAGGAAATGAACTTAATTTATTGTGAAGGTAATGAGAGAGAAGGTAATGATAGAAACATATTTCTATTTAATAAATATTTCATTCTTTTCAATTCTGATAATGTCTATAATATGGAGTTGAGTGTACAGATACTGATGTATGTACAGTACTTTGTGTAAACACTGAATCAAAGCTTATAGCTGTGAGGAGGACTGCATTGCCATGAATGTACTGCAGAATTGTAAATGAGTTGTCCTCAATCTTTTCTCCTTTCCTGAAAACACATGCATTTCCACTCAAATGTTAACTGAACAGTTGTCATGCTGCAAAGTATAATTCAATCACTAGAAGCTGCTTTGGGGGTTAAAAAAAAAACACACAAAAAACTCAATTTGGTTTCACTCTAAGCAAAATAAACATCAGCACTCCCACTGCTGTCAAACTAGATAGAGACTTGATGCTGCTGGTGATGGTGGTGTGAGGAAGGTGGTTGGTAAAAGTTTGGCATCTGCATCAGTAGCTGGAAGCAACACACCACAGGTGCAGCTAATTGGACTAATAAACAGGATGGTGATTAGTGAGAGGAGTGGCAGGTTTTAAGTAAAACTGAGGTCCTCACTTAAACTTAAGGGAGGGTGAGTCAAGTTTATTTGTATAGCGCCTTTCAACAACAAGACAATTCAGAGAGCTTTACATAAAACATAACATCCATTGAGAAAAGAAAAAAGACAATATAAAAAGACACACTTTTTCACTTCTTTCACTTTTTCAAGGATAAACTCATTATTGATATTTTTAGCAAACACCTGACCTTAAAGCCTTTAGGTGGACATTTCCCATCAGTGTTGTTCTTCTGACTGGAGAACATCAAACTACCATATGAATTCAGATATATTACAATGGTTCTGAAATGCTTGGTATTTAAATGGTATGTTTCTTTTCAACAATTAGGAGGACCCTTGAAAGTGGAAGCTGAAAGCTTGACTAACTAGCTTCTTCTTGGAAAGAGAAAGCTGGCTGCCATTGTCAAGCTCCTGCACTCCTGTGGAATAACGTATGGAAAAAGGTATGGAGTCGTAGTTTATGGAGTGCTCAAATTACAGATTATAGTGGTAACAGCAGTGGTTCACCCACCAGGTAACTGCCTGTGTGTCTGCTGGAAATGAGACACTTAACTATTTTTGGTGCTCTCCTACATGGCAGCAATGATGTTCCTATTTATGACCATTGGCAAGCAATAATAACACAACAGAAAAATTAATGAAAACCTCATTTCTTTTTTTGATGGTTAGTGATTTTCTGGTCTTTTTTTTGGACTTGAAGGTCAGAAAAATTAGTTTGACTTAGAAGTGCTTCCACAATGAATGTGGCGAGCTCAAGCATCACTGTCTCCCATTTGTTGTCTTTGAGTGGTGTTCTTGATTGGATAAGGTGAACCAGAATAACCTGTGAGGATAATACAGGCAGGAAGGAAGACATGCAACAGGACATGTGTCAGGAGGTGAAGGAAAACAGTGATGAATGAAGGAGCAGAGAAGAATACTATAAGTAGTTGTCAGGATCTAACCTTCATTCAGCTTTGTGAGCATAAAACAGCAACTAAATAGGCTACCTAAATGTAATCTGAGAAATACAAAGAGGAAATAATAGAATATATTTAAAGAACTGATTAGTGCAGCACAAGCTGTTACTGTTCTAGTCTCAGCTAGTCTTGCCCGTATTATGTCCTTCCATCCAAAGATTACAACAAAGAAATGAACTTGGCAAGGCTCTAATGCACCAAATAATGACCATACAACCACAATTTTTCAGACCCCTCGCCAAATCTGCATCATTATTGATACCCCACATGTTTCAGTCAAAAAAAAAAAACAAAAACCTGATGCCGAGCAAGTATGCAGACTTTTTTGCAACCTTCAGGAATTTTATCAAGTTTTGACATCTCCCTTCAGCAGTTCTAACTTAATACGTCATGATTAACAAAAACATATCTTGTAAACCCAGTGTATACCTTCAGGGGGGAACTCGGTAAAACATCCAAGATCAGCACTTCTACTTATCCTGAAAGCTGTGATGAATAAGAACTTCAGACCTCCCTCCTCTCCGTGCTCTCGCTTTTCTCACCTCCCAGTGGATTACATGTTAACTCCCCTGAATGTGTGCGTGCGGGAAATGTGTGACATTCCTTCAGTGAAGCTATCCATGAGAATGTTTATACATGCTCGTGCAGATTTCCCACTAACCCCCCTTCAACTCCCACAACTACAGTCATTTCACTTTACAGCTCAAGTAAACGGCTAGCTCAACTTTGACCCTGACAGGAAGCTCAACCAGAAACAACTGCCCTCAGTGAAGTGTGTGTGTGTGTGTGTGTGATGGTTTATTGTGTGTAGGGGAGGAGGGAAGGGGGAGTGCAACAGAGAAAGCAGAGAGCTGCATTTTTTTGAGCTTATTGAATAAGTCGTTGATTATGGCTGGAGCCAGTGGCTGGAGAGAGTGTGCGTTTTCTGCCCGTGGTAGTTAATGTAATTGAGTGCAGCTGTCGGGCCTTTCTGCACAGAGCTTTGTGTCTGGGTAAGGTCCAGTGTTACACCATGTTTAGTCAAGACAAGCTTACATAGGGAAACAGAGTAAGAACAAGGCATCTGTGTTTTATGTGCATGCACGCGCGTGCAAGTTAAGTAAAACACACTCTTGAGTTATATACACTACACAAACACACATACGCTTACCCGCCGAGACTCCCTGGCTGGTAGGGGTTATACATGAATGAAGATGTGCTTGCCAGTTACAACAGCAGTGAACAACTGGGTAGCAGCTGTGCTGGCGGAGCACTTGGTGAGAAAGGGTGTGAGGAATGCTGGAACAATAATACAAAAACCAAGTAACAATCTTCTCAGCGAAACAGCTCTCTGACAACAATTTGCAACTCATTATATCAATTTGCAGGGGAAAGAAAAAATCAAATCAATGTTCTTCAAGCCCAAACAGCTCAGAAAGTAAGCTTGCTTTGTTTTAAGGTCAAGCATAATGTAATGCATAGCTAATCTGAGACGCGCACACTCCTATCGACTTTTGCTGCAGTACTGACCTACAAAACAAGAACGGATCCACTCCCTCGTATTAGGTCAGCAATTTGTGAAACCACAGACACATTTCCAATATCCTTCACTCCAATCAGCCATCTTGATTGTCCTAGTTATTTCATTTGACTCAGTGAGAGAGAGTGCAGAGCTGAGACAAAAGAAGAGAGGAAGAATGAGAAGCAGAACTCCTTCATTACAGGGTAATCTTGGCTCCCGTTAGCTTTCCAATCAGCGCTCATTTTAATAGGGCCCAGAAGGGCAGGAAGAGAGGGTCGTAGGTCTTTTGGGGGGTTTGGGGGGGGTGGGGGGTGGATCAAGAGGTCACACATGCACCGGATAAAATGTGTGTATGTGTGTGCATGCGTGTGCCAGCTCAAACGCATATAAGTACGGTATAGCTGATTCAGGCAGAGAGTGATAATAGCCGAGCAGCGTTCAGAAACATGATGAAGACGAGAGATAAAGCGGCAAACACGCAGATGGAGGGGGATAGCAATTAAGCTGATTCAGGAGAATGGAGACGAGAGAATGAAAGGAGGACGCGGGACTGAGAAGAGCGGGGGAAAAGGTCGTTAAGTCTGCGAGCGCTGAAGCTGAGATGTTCAGAGGGTGAAGGGAGCGAGGTGGCGGAAGTGAGATCGAGGATGGGGATAAAAACAGAAGAATGAAAGAAGTGGTGGTTGTGATGGTGGCGGTGGGGTATGGATTGGGGTGGGGTGGGGTGGGGGGTGAAAGTGATTAGTGGAGAGAAGGGGTGCAGCAGCGGATGTGAAGACACACAAAGAGATACCAGAGTCGGAAAACTCCTTCTGGTTCCCATGAACTCTAAGTCCCATGAGACCTCAGCATGGGGGTGAACTTGAGGGTTCGCCACTTCCTGTAGATCTTTAAATAGACACTGATGGAAAATACCACTTAGATAGAAAAAAAAAGGCAAAACAAAAAAACTATTAAGAAACCTCTATTTCTAAAGTAAATAAATCAGGGCAGGCACAGTGGTCAACTGAATCTTCTAAACCTTGTCAGGCTCACAAGGAGCTGTATTTAGCTGCTTGACTTCACATGGGGAAATGGAGATTCTCCCTTTTATCACACGGCTAATGGAGCTAATTTGTTCCACTGAGGGAAGTGTTCCTTATCCACAAACACAGCACTGCAGGAGTGGTTCGATTAATGCAATGAACCGCTCAGCAAAAGGAATGCTAGAGAGGTTGCTGAACTTGTGGAGAGAGCTGTTTGGGTAGTGTTGGTGGTAATTAGCTCTACCTTCACTGGGAGCATTTTCTTCTAAATATTTCAGATTAATCGGCTACATGACACATACTGTAAATCTACGGTCTTTACTGCTAAATATATTCATGCCACATGAGACATTGAGCCTAATGTCTCCTTAAAAATACACCCAGGCAGGCGGAAACTTTGAGACTGAGCTTGCTGAATTAACATTTGGTATTCTAAAATGCTTCCATTACTCTACGCTTAATTCCTTCCCCCTTCTCTGTATCACAGTTAGTTCTTGAGGGCAAGAAATGATTCAATAATACAAGAAAAATGAGTGGAGTTTTTCTTTCCACTTCTGGGTAGGAAGTGATTGTCTTCTACAGTTATTATTCTTTCTTTTCCCTAGTTATGCTTTGAGAAAATGGCCATTTTCTAAAAATAGCAGCCATGCATCTTTTTTGGCAGAAGAAAAAACTGTGAGCCATGTGTTTATTTCTCCCCGGGACATATTGTGGAGAAGTGAAGCTGACGATGATTTCATGTGTTTTCTGTGTGGGTGTGCGGTTGAGTGGGTGGCTGTGAGAGAGAGAGGAGGAATTTTCACGAGAGTTGTTTGTTGTAGTAAAAAAGGTCATGGGACTTCCTGAATGGAATGTATCACATGGACACACTGACACTGTATCACTGTAGACGCTGTGGACTTTCATTGTTTCCCAATAACACAGTATTCCTCGGGGCAGTGGAATATTGGTACCAGCTGGAGCATGATGTGATGCAGGTTTGTTTCGATATATCTCGAACTCCATCAGATGTTGACATGAAGGCAAGAGAGAAAAGAAAGACATCAATGGGGTATGAAAAAAAGGAGCATTTCCCAAGTTTGGGTTTGAGTTTTTCAGTGTGAATGCTGAGCTTTTGAGATATTTAACAAGGACCATTGATGAAGGCCTTTGGATGTTCTTTCCTTCACCACCACACAAATCAAGTCAGTTTTATCTATTTCTTTCTTTGGAAAGCAAAAGCAACCATCCAAATAAGGATCTGTTGAATTCTTACAACAGAATACTCAGTCTAGTCAATACTAAGGTAGTAAATCAAGGCCACAGCTCACGCCCTAAGCTCAATGAATCTCAAACAATAATAGTAAACCACGCACTAAAACTCAATACCCTCCATTGATGGTTATAGGTTCATACACCTCTGAATAATCTCCTCTCATTTAACCCAAAATACATCAAAATAAAACCCTCCTCCTGCTATTACCATCACTAATACGCTCCATTGCACCTCAATGTCCTGACAGCACCACCCCATACGGCAACCAGACTTTGCGCCTTAAGGGCCTCCGCAAGACAAAAAAACCCAGCTGAATTCATTTGCATGCCATTGCTTTGGATGCAGTCGGAGCATATCTTTTCTTCCCACTGAGAGAGGCCACCGGAGTCATACGGCAGCCATTGTGCCCTGTTTTTTTTTTTTTATCACCTTCACTGCAGTGAAAGTTTACAAAGTGAAAGATGAGACATCAAGTGGCTCATCTGGCGATAAGTGCCTCACCTCCAACTTTTAAAACCTCGCTATCATCAAGTCTGCTGTTTGCAGTGCTTAAAGTGAATGAGTAGATCAGCAGTTAATCCTATGGGCTTGTGCTGCTAAGTAGCTCATCGCTGTCTGGGTGCTAAAGAGGGCTTGAATGCTGATGTTGTCAGATGTGGACAAGGGGGGGAGTAGATAAGCTATTGTTTTCCCAGGGAAAGCACAGAGGGCTTGGTGTTGTGGTGCAACACTGATGCAACCTTCCGAAAGAGTGGCCGCCTTTGGAGTTCTTTTGGAAGGGGGGATTTCACCATCCCCCCCCACACACACACATGCATGTACTGTATATTTACATGCCCATGTCAATCGGGGCATGGTTACATGCTGTAACGTTCATGAATGCAGAAACACACGAGCCGAGCCTCACATACATACACGTTTCAACTGCTCGTCTTAGCTGAAGATGGTAACTAAAGACACTGTGTGTCAGAAGCATGTGCCATTATCACAGAACATCAATAAGCAGTGTACAACAACCTCTGTCCTCCACAGCTGTTTTGATTTGCTTCAAAATACAACCCATTCTGCATTCTTTTTGATATCAGCCAGCTCCAAATGTGTTTTGCTTTCTCTTTTATCAGAGGCCCCTCTTTGTTCATTTTTTTTCCCTGTTCACTCCGATCCTTATTTTTGAGGATGAAATATAGTGTGTTTCCTTTTTTTTTTTCCTCTGCTCTGATAATAAATGTTCCTCCAAGCGATGTTCCTACATCTACTATTCATTTCCTCTCCTCAGTCACAAACAGATTAAACAGCCTAACTGGTTCCAGATCAGATGGCGAAGTGTATGAAGTGCCCCCCACCACCATGTAATGTAATGGTTTTTTTTTATTCACCATATTGTGTCAATATACAATTAAAACAATATAGTGTAACCTTAGGAACACTGAGAGAATTCCACATCGTATTGCCAGTGTTTACAGTCAAGTGGAGATACAGTTGGAATCATGATCGTGATTGTTACTGTGCTGATAAGAAAAAAATGTTTTATCTTATTAATCTGTTTTCAGCTTTTTTCAGCTAGGCCACAAATGTCATCTCGCTCAGTATGACTAGTAAGTGTATGTTTTAAACAATTTGAAATCTTGTGTTGTGTTTTGTGCTTCCATGTTGTATATTATGAAATGTGATGCAACATTTACTCTGAAAGCAGTTCCCTTGTTGACTACAACTGAATGAAATGTATTTGAATAAAAATACAACATTAAACTTACACTACTGGCTTGGTGGTTGTGCAGGCATGGCCTTAAAAATACACAGGGGGTAGATTCAACAAAAATCATCTGGATTACACCCTTTCCATTATTAGTCCTCAGTGGCAGGAAACAGACAGGGGTGTTAGGTTGCAATAATTTTAGATGCAGTGCAAGTCAAGGAAAACTTTATTTATCTTGCACATTTCAGGAGGGAAAACTCAATGTTCTGTCTGGATGAAAATTAAGAAGAGATGAAAGAAAAAAAAAAGACCCATTCACAACAGCTCCATCTCACAAAAGAACCCAAGAAACTCCACAGATTTAATGGGAAAGATACTATAGTCGTTATTGAAAGGCAACAGAAAATGTTTTGAGGTATAAGTCTGAGTAAACCATATCCTCCGGGCAGCTTTTCTAGCAGCAGCATAGGAAATAAAAGGCAGGTTCACCAGATTTAGATTTGACCCCTCAGTACAGTGTGATGACCAGTGCCAGATGACCCTAAGAGGCTCATCGCTTTTAAACAGATTTATTGTGTATTGTGGAGCAAGGGCAGTCAGTGCTTTATGGACAAGCGAGAGAAGCTTAAAATTAATTGTAGTGTGTACTGGAGGCAGATGCAGTGATGTGAGGACAGGTGGGATGTACTTTCTTCCTTTAGTCCCTGTCAAAACTCTGACTGCAACGGCCCTATAGTTATCTGAGGATGGCCAAAGAGAAAAGCAGTAGTTTTTTCTGAGGCATGCACAAGTCTCTCCTGGTCTTACTTTTGTAGCAAATTCAGCTGTTAAGACAAACAGGTAATGACACATAATTTTAGTCAAAAGACTATCTAATTAAAACATCTAGTCAGTTTCAAAAGTATCAAAACGTAACTTTACCCTGTTCTGATGTTGAGTGGTTTTCTTTTTGAAAGGCTGATACAGGGGTTCACACTTTAGTTTTGGTTGAAAGACAGCTCTCCCTATTAGCACACTTGCCTCCCTCTGAGCGACAAATCAGCTTTCTGCTGTTGCAGTTTCAGCAAGTACAGGTTGTTCTTTGTCTGTTCAGCCGTAGTTGCTATCGCTATTAACGCTAACAACCCAGGTAGTCCTCCATTGATTGTAGCCAACCCAATGCTGTTGCTTTCTTATATCACTTGTTTGTCAAAGTATTTTTCCAGGAAGAGATGTAACTGCCCAGATACTGATGTGAAAAAGTGACTAGTCACTAACAGAAAATTAAAGGAAGAATTTGATGTTATGGGAAACATGCTTATTCACTGTCTTGCCAAGAGTTAGATGATAAGATTGAATGAATTGAATTGATGAATAAAGACTAATCCTAATCCTAATCTTAAAATTGATACCACTCTTATATCTGTCCATTACATATGAAGTAAAACACATTGGATGGTTAGCGTAGCTTAGCATAAAGACAGGAAGCAGGGGGAGACAGCTGGCCTGGCTCTGCCCAAGTGTAACAAAGTCCACCAGCAGGTCTTCAGTTGACTAATTGACACTCTACATCTTGTTTGTTTAATCCATATAAAAATCTAAGTTTGTGAGGTCTTGTTATCGCTATGAGCCAAGCAACAGAGAGGAAGTCGCTGCACCTGGCCAAGAAATAGTCACCCGCCCAATATTAAACAAGCATTGTAAGACAAATCAGCATCCAATTCAACTATTGCTATTGCTAAGTTAAAAAATGATTACGCTGTAAGCACAGGAAAAAAACTAAGTGCAGCAGTACAGGTACTCATGCCATCATACCTTGGTTTTGTTATATCCATAAATATGGATATGGACAGTCACGCACTAATTTTTCTAATGTCATTTTTGTAATATTCAATATTTTGTAATCTACGTGTGACGTTAAATTGTGTATAGGGTTTATGAGAAATGGTTTGTGCTAAAAAACACAACTATTAAAAAAACAGCAATATTTAATAATTTTTCTAAAAAATAAATAAATAAATACCTTCCTTATCTAAACACATGAGGCCAGCCACACAACATACTGTTGGGAAAGGCTGTGTTCCAAGGCTGGATGTGACTAACCGAAGGGATTTTGAATGAGGTTTTCATACTTCTGGAACAGAACCCAGAAATTTGGGTTTCACTTTGGCTCTCTTTAGATACTAGTAGGTGTTTTTTGGATAGAGAAAAGCAAGCTGCTCTTTCCAGTCTGCTAAGCTAAGCTAACCAGCTGCTGGCTGTAGGGTCATATTTACCATACAGACATGATACAACAGTGGCAGCAATCTTCTCTTCTAACTCTCAGCAAGAAAGCAAATAAGCATATGCCCCAAAATGTCCAACTATTCCTTCAAGTGTTTTTCATCTTGAGAAGCTGATGGAGAATATATTCACACTTTATTTTTGGTGAGAAAGATGACTTTCCTCAATAGTGCACTTGTTTCACTTGATGAATCTATTTCTGCTGATGTGGTTTGTGCAGGTTGTTCAATAGCTGTTCAGCCATGGTGGCTATTAATGCTAACAACCCCGATATTCCTCTATTGATTCCAGTCGACTCAAGGCTGCTGCTTTCTGAAAGGATTTTTCCAGGTACAGACATAGCTGCTTAGTTGTTCAAAATAGAAATTGTCTTGTTATGAACTGAACCACTTCTGTGTTTGTACTAAATGGTTACTATGGTTAGAAAAATCGATATTTACATAATTAATATGAAAAGGGACTGATCTTTAACAGACAATGTAGCACAAATACACACACACACACACACACAATCGTGATTACCTTTCTTACCCACCTGTTCACATAACCCCCCACCCCCCACCCCCCACACTCTTCTCTGGTTGACTGGCTCTCAGGGAGCCTGTTGAACTGAGTGGTGATTCAGCTGAAGAGTTCTGCCAGCGTGCTTTTGGCTGGGGGTGAAACAGATCACTCTATGCATGCATGAATATATTACTTCTGCTGCTGTTATTATCCCTGGCAAGGCTAAGGCATTTGGGACCCGCGCCCTGTTGCCTTCCTGGCTTCTGTGCTCTTATTGTCACTGCCGCACAATAAAGTGGGCCTCAATGCTAGTTGTGAGGGTCTCTGCTAGGATAAGATGCTTCTTCATCTACAAGGATTCATAGATGGGGGGTGGGGGGTGGGGTGGATTACTTGATGAAACATTCACAAAATTGAAACTGGCTGGCTAAGGCTTTGTACAACACTGAAACTACCATTTTATAAATACTGCTCTGAACCACAGACAGCATTATGGGTGCACTGATCATGTCTTTTCTGCCAGACTGCATTCACTGTTGATGGATTTACTATACTGTGAAACCTCAGCTAAATAGAACTGAGGCCATTTCTACATTCTTGTAATCATCTGCATTTGGCCCTCTGGATTTAGGACAGCGCCCAGGGTGGCTTTAAAGACACCAAAACCTTGAAATGCACAAAGCCCCTGCACAGAGTTTCTCCTATCAGGCAAAGCTTGTGAGGTCTGTCAGCTTGTGTGTCACTCCTCTCTGCCATCATCAGCCCTCAACCACCCAAAAAAAAAAAAAAAAAAAAGTGTGTGTTTTTGTACGCATGCATGATGTTGATGTTTATGAGCACTTGCGTGCACGCATCAATCAGTGTTTGTTTTTGTTTTGGTATGTTGCACCCCTCTTGCCGACAGATGGAAACCTCAGGGACTACGCCGGGGGTCTCTCTTTTGAAGCACCCTTCCCCCTGCCCATTTTCTCCCCCCATCTTGTCCTCCCTTCTCTCTCACTCCGTCTCTCCCCCTCCCCTCTCCAGCTCCCCCTCGCCCCTTTGCGCTCACCAAGCAGAAAGAAAGCTTCGATCTTACACAGGCAGGCCCCAGGACCTGGCTGCAGGCAGTGGAAGCCTTCCTCTGTTACTACGAAGAGACAAATCTAGCCCTGCATTTGACACTAATAACACAGACTGAGAGGGAAGGGAAGTGCAGATGCAATATTCATATGAAAATTACAAGGCTAGCAGCAATGTAACGGCAGCACTGTGGCACTTGAATATGTTAGCATTTTGCATATATGAGCACTTTCGGAGGAGTATTTTGTCTTAGGCTCTGGTGTGTTTGTAGTGCACTCACTGTTGGATGTGATATTCATAATGTCCATGTTGGCAACACTGTAGAGTTCCAGTAGAAAGTACTATAATGTCATAGAATTTCCAAGTGGAGCTTGAGGCAACATTTTCTGGTTATTTGACTAAAAGTGGAAGAGTGAAATACAAGTTGGGTGTGTTGTAAGATAAGAAAGGGCATTTCTTTCAAAATGCCATGCCATGAAAACAAGGACTCTTCATTCACGCTTCATCCTCTTAGTCTTCATTTTCATAACCAACATACATGTTTTCTTTTCCCCTCATTCTACTACACTGTACAGCTGGTGATCAATATACTGTGAGCCCTGTGAATTGATCGTAACCTATTACGATGTTCAATGACTGTCCTCTGTGTTTTGGTCAGCCTGCTGTCAAATGTGCTGATAAAACCACCTGTCCCAGATAACACAGCGTGTTTTTTCAGCTAAAGGAACTGTACTGTTTAATCAATGCTAATTGTCACTCCAATTTCCAGAGGAAATGCTCCATAAAGTAAGGCAAAGTACAATTCAAGCCAGAGAACACTGAATTAATATAAGTGATAATATAATTCTTGAATAGAAATAAATCAAAACAAAACCACATAGCACAGATGACTTGAACCTCAAATAGAACTTAAACAATTACCATGGACAGCAGTTGGATAGGTAGCTGTGAAACTGTAAAACCAATAATGGTCTTGCTTGCTTTCTTAGAACTGACATGCTGAACTACACAATTCTAATCATTAATGTGGAGAAGAGATGATTGGTTACTTTGATTTAGAATCAAACAGGACAAGAAGTTATTAAGGTGCCCTAGTAAGAATGACTATACTCAGTTATCAGTAACAATGTAATTTTACAACTTCTAGATGGGTGACAAGTTTCTTTTTGGTAAAACCTTAGTATTAATGAGTTCACTTGAACTCTTGAAGAAAAAGGGTTGAACTCTTCTAAAATGTGCAAAAAAGCAAAAATCAGACACCTGTGTGTGTGGCTTCGAACATGCTTGGCCATAGCTGGTTCATGAAACAAATAAAAAGCAAAACAAAACCACAACAAATCTCTTTTGTTGGGTTTTAATCAAGAACTGTTTCCATAAAAATTGACCTAGAAGTCGTCCGTGCAAGCAGCTAATTATGACCCACATAGTTTTCTTTTAGTTTTCTTGTCAGAGCACCCTCCATGAAACCCATTAGTGATATAACGAGCAAGGAGGAGGTCAGGTGATGTTGTCTAAAGAGCAACAAAGTCTGTTGGGAGGAGAAGTTGGGGTGGCGGATGGGTTGATAAACACAGGACTCTCACACAGGGAAGTCAGCTGTCAGCATTGTTTCCTTTTGCCGCGAGAAGCCGGCCACAGCCATAACTATGTGATTATTCGGAACCATTAAAGAGAGCTTCTTATAATAACATCCATGGTCCACACACACATATCTGAAATCATTTGCATCTGCTGCCATTTTCCACCTTTCACTGGAGCTTGAGTAGAGCTTGAGTTTTCTTCAGGAAATCACACACTTTTTATGTGCAAACTGAACATGATTAATATAGTTAATATATTAATGAAAACTATAGAACTAAGAAACATTTACCTTTTCGTTTTCCTCATATATTCAGGTTTTCCATTATTATCAATTAAAGAGTTCAAGTAGCAGCTCTCCAGACAGGAGCGAAGTGAACAGTGTGTAGGTTATCGTGAAATGATGAAACACCTGTCATTAGGGGTGGCAACAGTTCATAGTATCCACGGTGGCAGGTCAGGACAGGTTTCGGTTGACTCACAGAAGAAACCCCAGCAACATCAGCCAGCCCGTCCCCAGGGCCTGGCCACCATCTGTGCACACATCACCATCTTCATCTCTGCTTGCTGCTCGATTGTATTCAAGCACCACTTTTCCTGAATTAAAAAACTAGATCTCCGTGTCTCCAAGTTTGGATCCCTGGAGCCTGAAGTACTCTAAAGGTCCCACATTCATCATCTCCAAGGCGGTGGTCAGTGTGTGTGTGTGTGTGTGTGTGTGTGTGTGTTTCAGCGTTCTCCCGCAGTAGAATTCAGCCCTTCGTAGAGGAAGGCAACTTTGTAAAGGATAATCTAGTCCTGTCAGCCAGCCCCTCATGCACACACATGCTCACACACACACTGGGGGTAAAGCTTCATTACGATCACCAGCTGGAGAGACACCTCACTCCATCCATCACACCACTGCAGTCTGGGATTGGAGGACACACATATACACACACACACGTGCGCGCACAAGCTCTCATCTCACACAATACACACACACTCACACATATACAGAGAGAATCAGCACAGAGGTCAGGAGATCAGACATGTTTTCCAGCCAACAGATACAGTACAGTGATTAGACCTGATACTGATCTTATAATAATGGTGCGTCACAGCACAGAGACAAAATTAGAATTTTTCGTAGCACCACCTTCTCCTTCCTTTGGCTTAATACTGTATCATACCTCTCTCTCAAGTCATATTATGATGATGATGGTAGTGATGCTGTGATACTGCAGTGACCATTTTAATGCAAACAATTCCTAATATGAGCTATTATGTAGCTACAAATGTGTATGTTAACTTGGGGGAAAAGGGGTATCTTTCATTACATTCACTGTTATTTGTAATGGTCTTTCATTCTTATTTAAGCTATTTGCCATCCAAATCAATTGAAACAAGTCAAAGTCACGTTAAGTCAAGTCACCTGTTATTAAAGGGGAGCTCCACTGATTTCATACGTAAATGTCAGTTTACTAATTTAAGTTAGTCCTACTCATTCTGTGAAAACAGAGCAGGGTTCTCCATAAGCACCGGCTGATGGCCAGATGGCCGGACATTAAAACATTTTCAGCTGACTACTTTCCTACTGTTTCAGGTCACTTTTTCTAATTTTATAACTAGAATCTTAAACCGGATGAGGGATTTTTGTCATCAGACGTCTGGATCTTAAGTAATCAGAGACACAAGCTGAGCAAACAGCCCCTCTCAACGTCCTGTGCCCACCCTGGAGTGTCACGGAGAAACATGGATTTTTAACGTGAAACTATTTTACTCCGTGTTTTTACAGATTTTAATTACTTGCTCCATTTGATTTGGAGAGGAGGAGACCCGTGTGGATAATTCAGCTCCCAGTAAAAATCTCCTGAACAATGAACACTGAAGAATCCTAACCTAAAAACAAGCTGAGCTAACGTTAGCAGCAGCTCAGCTAACAGCCTGCAGCCCCTCACTGACCTCCTGTGTCTGCTCAAGAGTGCTGGAAAACACAGATTTTCAATGTGAAATTACTTTATTCAGTGTTTTTTTATTCAGTTTTAATTATCAGGTCTGTTTGTTATGTCTTAGTGTGAGAGAGAGGATCTAACAGAAGATGGTACAGAGCATTATGGGAAATGCAGGATCCACCGTTTTGGGGTCTCACCTGGACAAGGGACGTCAAGATATCTTTGAATTTGACCATAATTCAAAATCTGTCTCTTGGAAGTCTACCAACTTCATGGAAGTGCAATAATAAAATTCAAATTTTCCAAAATATCACTGGAGAGAAAAATAATAGTCTGAGTTGATTAAATAGAGGGCAAAATATTCCGACTTTTAGCTCCTGTATGTATGAGTCAGGGTCCATAAACACTGAATCCTGTACTCCTCATAATGCAACTGAATTGCGTCTTTTTGGTAGACCTTCCCTGCCTGGCAAAAGCCCATGTCTTTCAAACTCTACACCCATCTCTGATTTGTAATGCAGGCTTTCTGTTTAAAAATCTTAAGTCTCCAGTCTCATACCACGATTACCCTGATCACCTGGGTTATTTTTTCAGACTTGAGGACAATACACAACTGTTTCCACAGTAGAGTAGTGCTCCTCATACCTTGTACACCAATCTTGATTTGTAAAACTGGAGGAGTCGTCTAAAATTACACCCACATCTAACACAAATGTCAAAACCTTATGAACGCAGCAATACAGAAGCCATAAGTTCAAAGTCAAGTATTTATTAAAAACTGAAACTACAGCCACAAAATTCATTATCAGGGCTTTTTTTATAGGTTTGCAGTACTGAGTAAATTCCACATCTTTTTGTGTAACACTATTTCAACCCTTCAGCGAGAAAGTCTTTGAGTAGATTTTCAATGGCAAACTGACCTGATTCTGACAGTCTAACACAAGACATACTGTCACAAAGCAAGCCAACGCTATGTTTTGGCTCTTGCATGTATTTTCTCAAATTGTCTGGATCAGAGTGTGTTTTCTCTGCAGAGGAAAGGAAAATAGAGCAAGAACAACATCTGGCTCTGGTGACAGAATCACTCCGAACATGGATTTCATTTATTTATTTATTTTCCTTCTTCTTCCATAATCCATGGCGTGCCTCTGCTCTACAAATCTGTGTAATGTTTTGAATAATGATATCATCATTGCTCTAGCTGACATCTTAGACTGCCAGACAAGCAAGCAATACACAGGTGGTTGGAGAAATGGGCTCCACATCCGCACATACATCATCCTGATGACGGTTCGGTATGAAAGAGAGAGGGAAGACAGGCTGCTGCCAGAATGAGAGTGAGGTAAATGATCACGTTTAGCTTGGCACTGCTGAGAACTGCAAAGTTTTTCATCTCAAATTTCTCTCTTCTCCTCCCCTCTCCTCTCCTCTTCTCCTTCAATCCCAGGAGTTTAGTATGACCCAAGGCTGAACTCGTAAATTACTAGCGTGGTCTTCAACACACCAGGATCTAATTAAAAAAAGAGAGAGAGAGAGAAAAATCGAGAGAAAGATAGAGTTGGGTGGCCGAAAGGGGAACAGACATTGCATATTTTTGGCCTTTTTCACACACTGGGATTTACTGTGAATGCTTGGGATACTGTATACTACCAGCAGAGAAGGAGGGAGGTTTAGAGTCAATAGCGAAAGATGCATTGGTTTGGCATGAAAGAGAAGGGAACAAGGCAGACTTTGTCATCGTCCATTGAGTATCTCTGCATGATGAGAGTTATTGTTTTGTCAGGCACAGCCTAAGTTACACAGTTTCTCAGAAAACACAATTTTGTCAGCTTGTCATTTTTTTCCATGAATCCTTTTCTTACAAGGGAGCGTGTCACTACTCTCAAATTGTAGAAATTTCATTTTTGAAACAAACCTGTTCAGATTGAGAATGGCAGCGAAACAAGAGCCAAATCAGAAACTCAAAAGGAGGAGAAAACTAAAACAAGGCGAGAGTGAGGCAGAGATGCCTACGTTAAAACCTCCCCATCCTGAGTGCACATTTGTTCTTGTTGGGTTTTTTAATTGCGTTGCCTTGACAACCAGAACAATGCTGAAAGGCTCTTTCACTCCGATGCTGGCTGAAAATGATTTTCTCCATCATGCATTTAGCAAGCAATTAGTGAGACAGACAAGGAATTTAGCTTAAACCCGGTGTATCATTCCTGCTTTCAGAAAATGGAAGGGGTAGATGGGGGGGCTTGGGGCGGGAAGGAGGGGGGACCAGAGAGTGGAGTGGAATTTTAATGCACAATGTAGAGCAGAGCAGAAAGAGGAGAGGAAATAGAGGAAGAATCACTCAAATGAAGTTGAAGGGCACATAGAGAAGAGTAGAAATGGATGGACTCAAGAGGAGAAAAAAATCAAGAATGTCTGGACAATGCTTTTCTTTACAGTAGATATGTGAGTGTGTGTGTGTGCCTGTGAATATACACTACATGAGTATATTCATCACACTCAGTGAGACGGGGTCTGTTTTTTCCACCTCAGGGTTCAGAGTGGCTCTCTGTCTTTGTTACCACACTGCTCCCGTGGAGGGATCATCACATCATATTTCTTTGTTAACTTTCTGGAAAACAACAGGTCTTGTCAGAAAATTAGGAGAGAAAAGTAAAGCATGACACATGACAAGCAGCAAAAGGACACAGGGCTGGAGGAAAAAAAAACAAAACAACTTCAGCCTGTGCACATGGAGGGCAGGTGAACAGTGGGTTGAGGATGGAGGATGCTTCCACCATGAAAACATGATAATGTTGGCTCTCTCAGAGGAAACTGCAGCAGGGTCATTGCCATCCTCTGCACACTGTTCCAAGAAAGGGCACAAAAGAGTATGTTTAAGTTTGGTTATAGTAGTAGTTTTCAGTGTTTATTGTGTTGAGCATTCTTGATGTTGTGCTGTTGTTAAAGTGCTCTTTCTACGACTGTATTCATTTCATTTCTACAGATATAATTATTTTAGGCTTTTGTACAGCTGGCAATGCGGCTGTTACTGAAAATTGCTTAATGCAGGTGTTTAAGTATTAATCTTCATTATCTGGATGTTATATTCATTTTCTGGTTATACTCCTCCATGGATCATTTATAACCAGGACATTGTTTTTTAACTTCATATCACCCATGGCCGACCTTACTTTGTGTTAAATGCATCTTGTTTTCACTGAAATAAACTGTCATGGCAACATCTGCACCTCTCCTCCTCCTTCTCCCTCTGCTTCTCCTCCTTATGCCCTGTTGGCACTGACTAGAACTAAGCGGGGACCTCATGGGATTTAGGAGTTTACCACCCATGTCTGTGTTTAGTGTGGCGCATTTGCCTAGAATAAACATAGTCTCTGTTTCACTCATTTACTGACCAAATCCCGAGGATTATCTCGATTGTAATGGGTCTCTATTCTGAGTAGCCAGATGAGCCTCTTGTATGTGTACCCAGAATTGTCTCATTAATAATTTTCACTGCAGCCAACAAATTCTTGACCTGGAATAAGAAGGAATAAACTACAGAAAAACCTCAGAGGAAATATTGTTTTGTGTTTGGTGCAGATTTTTCTGTTGTTACAGACACGGTAGCTTGCAAGTATTACAATTATACTACTCCCCTGCAGCTTTAATTTCCCTGTCCCTTGTGTAATGTGTTTGTTTTTCAAGTCCGGTCATGCCTCACCTGCCCACTAGATGCCTTCACTATGGTTGTCACTCCTGCACACCTGTTCCTCATTTGCTAATCACCGCTGTGATTCATGTCAACTGCAGCTCACTGGCTCATCAAGCCCCTTGTTTACTGTAAATGTAGCATTCACTTCACACACTTTGTCAGACTGCCTCTCCTGCCTTAAATGTCTTGTTTGCTCACCTAGTTGTTTTTCTGTTGCTGTTGCCTTGCTTTCCTGACAATTCTACTGGCTGTTATTTGCTTAATTATACCTTTTGTGGGCTGTATGTTTGCTTAATCAATAAAGTAAAAACTTCGATGTCAGTATGTTAAAGGTTCCATATTACAAGTTTTTGCTATTGTGACATAACCCACATTAGCATTAACAGCTCACCAAGAGCTTCAGCCATCTTAGCGTTTACAAGATGAGACATTAGAATAGGCAGCACTGCTTCTCTATCCTCTCATGTTGGACTGAGGGCATACTGGACGCTACAAAGACTCAGTAAAGAGTGGTGGAACGATTCCTAAACAATGGAGAAAAGTAGACATTTTAGGACTCTCAGTGACCTCGTCCCAAAGTCAATGGTTTGGTTTGGTTTTTGGTTAGATGCATGGAATAAGGTCTCTGGTTAACACAAACTCAAGACATTTTCATGTTTTAATCTATGGCATAAAATATGTCCGAAAATACCCCACTTGTTATTTTTTAAGCTTTTACATGCCTTTAAAAAGTTGGTTGCTAAATGAGTGGCTAGATCAGTCTACAGAAGTTGTCAAAGTCACAACGCAGCACTCGAAAACCAATCACCAGTCCACCTTTACAGCCTTGTGTTTATACTCCTGCTTGTTCAAACTATCTCTAACTTTCTAAAAAGAGAGGCTTCTGTAGAAGAGGTCAGCAGCTAAATTAAATTACAAGTTGGAAGCTTTGTGGTGGTGATGTTGAAGCCGCACGACCATGTAGTTTGTTTATAGCTGAATTTTACTTTTGTCGATTGTATTTAGGCTCAGAAAATCATCAAAGTGATATTCATTTGTGAAAATTATCTTGCTGAACAAAACTTTTAAATATCATAAACTTCTGTTGCTCACTGAGTCTTTTTTCTGCAATAATCCAAAAGCCAATGAAAAAAATCCCATTGGCTTTTTGTCAAGGAAACCAGGGTGATCCTAACTTCCTGGTTGGTCTACAAAAAATCATCATCCCTGCACCACTCTACCGCAAAGTGGTATTATGAGACAGGACGGACAGGGCTAGCTGCTTAGCATGCTTACTTCAGCAGAGGTAATGGACTGATAGAAAAGGAAGCAAAACGAGAGTTAACATTGCTGTTGCTTTCCACTGCTGAAAACATCTCTTGGCAAATAAAGGAATGAAGTTTGATGCTGAACTCACAATGTTTCCGTCAGTTTGAAAAACGCTAATCAACACTTACACTTAATGCCCTCAGTTTCCATTACTTTACATTATACAGTAGAAATTGTTCTACAAGTCATCTCGTATTACAATGAAGTTTAAAACGGCCCCAGAGCTTTCTGAGCAGTCTGCCTTTTAATCTCACACTGTACTTACATACTGTACCCCTGATAACATGCTTGATGATGGTATAGCCCCCACGATGCCCAGCTATTAATCTGTTTCGGGTCTCTGCCTCAAAGGCTACATTACAGTTCTTGATATGTGAATATGGTACATGACCTGCATGTGGCTTGTGAGTTTAAATCAATGTAAATCAAATGACTCTCAGCAGCAGGTCCACAGCTCTTTCTCTGGTCTTTTCTTGTTCAGGAATACAATGCCCACCATGTTATACAGGTAGCAGAAATGGCAGCAGATGTCAACTTGCAGCCCACTCAGATTACTAAACATGAGGCTTATGTACACCAGCTTTTTGTGGTCCTTCTTATATCCACAACTATTCACAATAAGAATACTTTGCTTATAATGTGTGTGTGTGTGTGTGTGTGTGTGTGTGGTTTCTGTCATACCGTAGACCACAAATTTTACACTTCACACCAGTTAATTGGGGACAAAATTGGTGGACCTCATTTGATTTCAGTGCAGTTGCAGAGAGCACAAAGTAAAATGACTGCCCTAATTAGGTTAGGTTATGTGTGTGTGTGTGTGTGTGTCCTAGTGTGTGGTGAGACGTTTCAGAAAAGAAACCCTATATGGGAAGCTGTAGGCAATCAACTTTATCCCTTACATTTACAAAGATCAAATAAGTCTTGACCTAATTTTGAGTCTTTTACCCATAATAAGCTCCTTTACACACCACACCACAGGATCAAACACACTCAGACATACCCTGTCTCTGCTCAGTATATTTTTTTCATTACACTAAGGCAATCGCAGAATGTGTCATCATCAAAAAAAAAGAAAATGTCAAGAACAAAATGAAAATTGGAACAGGTCTTTCTGCCTCGCGACACAGCAGAAGGCTTCATTGCACCCCAACTGTGTAAACAAATGACCACTCTTTCATACACCAACTGCACAGACACACATACGTATGCTCATACACAAACACCAAACAGCTAAACTGACAACACAAACACAGACACGCAGAGACAGACACTAAACCGGCCAACTGTCCCACTGTCTATTTAGCAGTGTCTGGGTTTTGTCCACTGTAAAAGAAGCAATAGCTCAGGCCAGTCTGTGGGACAAAAGGCAACAGAAGCCGGGGAGGTGAGCAATCAGAGAGTTGTGTTCTGCTAATAATGGGGAGGAGGGTGCTGGCATTCAACCTCGTGGACCAGGGCCACAGAAACAGATGTGAAGGAGGGAGCGGATGGGGGTTGGTGATGGTGGTGGTGGTGTGTGGAGGGTGGCAGAAAGCTGGGACTGAGAGTGATTCGGTGGCAGAGAAAAGCACAGGAGATAAGAATTAGAAGGCAATAGGACAGAAAGTAGATGATAATCAGCAGAGATATGGAAAGGTAATGCGGGACAGAGAAAGGAAAATGATAGTCACAGCTGCTGAGCAGACAAAAAGGAGAGAAAGGAGGAAGAGCTACTTTAAGTTTCTGGGGGGAAAAAAATAGGCAAGGAATCAGCTAATATGTTAGTGTTGTAGAAAAATAACAGGGGCTTAAGCTGAGGCGAGGAAAGGAAACTGAGCAGAGTGCAAGAGAGGAAGCAGAGAGGAGCAGAGGCTATGAACGTGAAAGGGGCCTTTGTTTCCCGTAGTGCTCTGTTATTACGCCAGAGTCTAAACCATTCATTCTAAACGGCAAGGGCAGCTAGCCACGTTACATACACGCACACACACACACACCTACACACATAGATGACAGAGCACAATCACACCTCTCTCCCATTCTCCCCACTCTCATCTCTCAGCTCATCTTGTACCACTTTCATACACACTCCCCCAGCTACTGCCAACTCAGATACCCCACCACCACACACACACACACACACATAATCAGCAGATAGTCTCTTGATGCAGTGAATATGCCTCCTCGTAGCCTTATCTATCTTATGCAACGCTGTGTAATAGTGTGACCATTATGGAGCAACCGCGGTGACGGCTGCACTGGGTTAGTGGGAGCAAAACTAGCAGCAATCCCTAATGTCGCCATCGCTTTGGCTTGGCCTATTTTCTCTCCTTTGTAGTCCTTGCTGTCTCACAGCCCTTTAGCCGCTCACTGTCATTACAGTCAGAAGGCACTTACATGTATACGTGCTATTATTGAAGCAGCAGCACCTATCAGTGAGAGTTTTAGTTCTTTGCTCTCATTTAAATTGTGAAGAGTACCTGAAGGCGCCAGACACTATTAGATCAAATGGCCTGCATAGAATTAGAGTGATGGAAATGTTGATCAGGACCGT
>BRZM01000043.1:5502732-5624028 GCA_033238685.1 Lates japonicus | reverse complement strand
CAGTTGAAAAAGGAAAAGAAATTTCAAAGATGAAATCAAAGCCCAGGAAGAAAAGAAGAGGAGAAGAAAGAGAGCAAGTCAGCTATGCAGCAAATGAATCACTAACAAATTACTTTTTCTTGAGTAATTCACCACTACTTTTCAAACTGCATGTTTGTGTGTTTCTACTTTATGTCCTTGAGCATGTTCGTGTCCATTATATGCATGCTTGCACTCAGTGGTTCATCAGACATAGATCATTTGGTTCAGTCTTTTCCTTATTACTCTAATGCAGTGAGACAAGCTGTGAAAGCAAGCCATACAGACAGAGTCACGGCGTAATTGTACAAGATTAATAGCTTGGTCACCAGATAATTACATTATTATACGAGAGCAGACAGGTAATGCAGCCAAATGGCCAGGCGGTGTTACCTTTACTGGAGAAGGTGGCAGTGGTGCATGGTGGTGAGGGGTGAGGAGGAGATCTTGAGGTCTGTAATCATCTAATTGCGTGCTGGATTAGGAAATTACACTGTTACTTTGCTGTGGTTAGGGACTGCAGGGATGGAACCTTGTAAAAATCAATAGGTGATTTAAAAGGACACTTTCTTTTTTCACCAGACTTTCATCATTAGTACTTTGTGTTTTGTAATACTGCCAATAAGTTAATTTTGTGGACATCAGGTTAATTATTCAGATGTAGCCATTATATGCTGATCCCCACCTTCCCTGTTGCTCCACCACTAAGGGAATTAGTGACAATGCAGGACACACGTATACATACAATAAGAGATTCTAACGTCACTGCAGTTCCTCACACTGCTGAATGTCCCCTGTCTTGATGGCTGTTAGTTCAGAAACAATTTGCTCCAGGCTACGCACATCCTCGGTTATTATGAGACACACCAAGTTTCCAAAGTGTCCCTCTCATGCATCATCCGGCCACACTTGCGCATACGCGCAAACACATAGTTGCAGGGTGCTTTCTGCAGTAATAATAATTGAGCGGAGGTCTTGGCCTCTTTATGAAAAAGAACTTGGTCAGTAGGATTGGATGTGTCTGCTCCAATCAGATGGTATTTGAGAATGATTACAAGACACAGTCTTAATTGTGGCCCCGAGTCTAAGCGATCTTAATGACTTTGGTATGTACCAATAGCTGTGTGTGTATGTTTGCGTATGGGTTTGTCATATGAATGTATTTGCAGAATGGGAAGACAATGCATTATAGTGACATGTGTAATATTCTAAAGAGGCATAGCATTTTGTGTGTATGTGGGCTTAAGATTATGTTTCCGCATCCTTTTTGTATATTCATGTCCTTGCACTGTGTTCAGCCTCTGCATGATATAATTATTGTTTTTGGTGCAATTGTTGTTCTGTGTATGGGATTGTAGGGACTTCTCCAGAGTGGGCTGAATTTTACACATACACATACACACACACACACAAAGATGCTGTTACATTTGCTCTAGTGTTGTATATAAATGTAATTTTCAGGTACTGTACATTAGTATTTTCTATTTCATTGTTATTATTAAAAGCTTCAGATCTAAATAAGCAACAGAATATGAAGTAGTTCAATTAACAGCACCAGGTACAACATTAAAAGACTATAAAATGACAAAATCCATAAATACAATGTTATTATATTTTATAATATATAATGCTAACGTATTACTCTGAAAATGGACTTTCTTAATGGATATCTTTATTTTGAGTGCATTTTTCTGTACCTTCACTTGTGATAGTTTGTTTTACTTAAAGCTGCACTGACTGATTCAGCAATTTTGGGCAGCTTTAAATGGATATACATACCACCACTGAACACAAATAAACCCCTTCAACACTAGCACTTCAGCCTATGTTGAGTGTTTTCATCTGTCCAAGTCCAGATACCATTCAGATGTAGATTGTGTTTGTTCCAGTGGGCTAAAATAATAATGAGAACCATGCAGACTCTGACAGTTTGGGCTAAAAGGAAACTGCACACAAGGTGAGGCTTTAATTCACTAAGTACAGTAAAAATACAAATTGTCTTCAAAGTCACAAAGCAAGATCCTAAATATTCTAGAGTCATCAAATGATAACAGTCTTACATCTAGTCAGTAATGTGTGTATGCATGATGTAGGGTATATGCATTTACATTTATTCTGTGCCTACACAATATAACAGTTTTTCTCCTCACAATTGTTTGTGTGGGTGAAAATGTGATGATTTTGACAGGCTGACTCTGGTAAAAATGTTACCATGGGGGTTTTGTGCCACCAGTAATAGAAAGCACAGTGAAATTCTCTTTCCACTCTCTATCATTCTCAAGGACACTCCAGCTGGGTACCTTGTTGTGGACAAGTGGGCATGAACCCATGTCTACTCTCTTAACCATCACATTGGTAGGGGTTTTTGACCATCCACCCATGCATCTATCCTTTTTTTTGCCACTTACCTTGGTGAGGGCTGAGCTGAAAAAAGGGCAAGTAAAACAAGCCAAACGTTGTTTTTCTGGCAACTTCATCCAGCTGCTCCCAGGGAGTCACACATCACTTCCAGGCCACCTGAGAGATGTAATCCTTTCTTTGAGTCTTTCCTCTGGTTCCCCTTCCAGTCAGCCTTACTTGCTTTGTGTCCAAAGGGAAACGCCTGAGCAGCATCCTTGCCAGGTTCAACTAGCTCCACTCAGTGTTCAACTCACAGGTCCTCTTGGATTTCTGCGAGTCTCGCCCTCTTACAGAGACTGTGCCAGCAGCCTGCAGAGTAGCATCACCCTGACTGCTTGAGTCTTTGTTCTTATTCTATTTCAGTCACAGGTGTCCGTAAGTGAGGTTTGACTGGGAGACCTAACACTGAGTGGATATATTTTGAGAGCTCTGCCTTATGGATCAGCTCTTTATTTAACAGCACAAGCCAATAAGGATTGGCATTGCTGCAGACTTTGTACCCTACTCATACAACACTTATGAGTAAGCTCTCCCCACCTGAACGGACGTGATACTGTTCTTTTTTTTCTATCGGGATTCTCATGCTACTTTGGCAGATCCAGAAACAAATGTAATCAATCAAATCTAAGGTCAACAGAATGGCATCATCTGCAAACAACAGATATGTCCAGAATAGAGGGTTTAAGAAGAGGGTTTGTCAGATTCTGCTGCTGTCATTAAGTGAGACTGACTTTCTATCAGTAATACACCTGAAACAGCTTGTCAATTAGTCACAACAATTCAATAATCAGTTGACTGTTTCAGTCATTTTACAAGCAAAAATGCTAGTCATTCTCTGCTGGCTTTTCAAATTTGAGGATTTCTTGTTTTTTCATTTATTTATTCTTTAATCACTGAGTTTTGGACTGTTGGTTGGACATAACAAGATGCTGACAGGCAAATAAATGTAACTGTGATCAAGCAAAAGATACACCTGGACAATAGGTTGATGTCAAGGCGGGATATGTTAGGGGTTAGGGTTAAGATGGGGATCATACCCAACCCAAGGAGTGAGACACAAGGTGTGAGCAGTGTCTCAGTGAGGTACTGCAGCTCTGTGCCTTTTGTTCATTTTAATTTAACCCTTAGTTAACCAAGTTTCTTGAGATAAATTATCTCAGTAATGCTCCTTTTACCTCAACAGTTTAGGAGTCACATTATTTGTTGTCTTACCAGGAGTTTAATATAAATTCCCTCTTTGTGAGTTCACGGACAGACTGCTGTGGGACATGCCACCTCGGCATGACGGGCTAAGCTAGTATTAGATACTGATGATCAGTAAATATCTTGTAACTGTAGGCCACCTGTTTGTTAAAACACAACATCTTGTTCTCTGTTTCTGCATGCGACTTATGAAAATAACACTTATGGCAGAGCTGTCATATCTGTCACAGAGGCTCATCTGAGGTTATGAGCAAACATGGGAGAAAGATGGAGGACTTTACTGAGATTTTTAAATTTGTCTATTCATGATTTCAACTCACAGTATTCTCACAGTACCTCTCACTTGAAATTCATTTCACTGTCAAAAAACCCCTGCATTTTTCTGCCTTTTGTCCAAACTCACTGTTTTTTACCCAGTCCATTTGTCAGTGTGCTTTCAGAAGTATCAAAGTTTGACCATCAGACGTCTTAAGATGTTGGCCTTCCCATGCAGGCAAATCAGATTAATCTGTTATAATCTGAGGAACCAAATGCACTGTTCCTAAAATCCCTGTTAAACTGAAGGGATGTGTTAACCACAACATGCCAACAATATCCAGGATATTTCAGGATCATCTTATCCACCCTTTGGTGCTTTTTCGCATGGATACGAAGGCAAATTGCAGGGTTAAGAAAGGCTCTATTAATGACTGCACTTTTAGAGAAGAGAGAGAGACAAGAGACACAGAGAAACAGAGAGTAAGGCGAGGCAGACATTTGCAAGTCTAATAGCATCCTGGCTGTAATGAACAGTGTTTCTGGTCATCCTCGGAGCAGGGAGGAAATAATAGGCTACAACAGGTTAGAAATAGGCAATGTACTGAGAGTGAGGTGGTCAGGTCAGTAAAAGGTGCCAATAATGAATACCAAATAGAAGACGATCAATAAACAGCTGTGTATTTGTTACAAGGGGACATGGTGTGCTTTTGTGTGTGTGTGTGTGTGTTTCTGCATATGTGTGTTCATCTGTAAGGATGCACATTTTAGAAGACAGCACACCAATGATTTTACATAGCTCACTGTGCTTCATTTTTCCCAAACAAAATTAAAAATTGATTTTTGCATGCTGACGGTATGCAATAATAGTGCATGTATGAGTGTCTGTGTGTGTGTGTGTGTGTGGTGATTTAAGTCCACCCTCTATAGTTTCCAGGAGACCCACAGTTCTAAAGGGTCAAAACTTCACTTTAATTCACACATAATTTGTCCACTGAGTGTGGGTATGAGTGTGTGTGTGCATGTCTTTATGTACGTGTGAGTCTGTCAGTCGAGTCTCTTGGTGCCTGACTATTCATGCGTGTGTCCATGCCTTCCAATAGGTCAGTACATATCCCATTTGTATTTGATTATCTGAGAACAGTGTGTTGCATTCTTAATAACTGATTCCTTGTGTCACCAGAAGATGGCAGTAAAGCCTTTCCTCACAGAGCCAGTCAGCATCGCTTCTCTTTTCATGGAGAACTGTGGCATCAAAATAAAAGCCTCTTTTATAGCAGAACCACAGAAAGCGAAAGTTGTGTCCTTGAAATCATATATTTTTGAGCATACTCTTTTCTTCTCCTCACCTCTCTTCTTTTCTCTTCTTTCACCATCTTCAAAGTGTGACTAAAACAGAAGTTTCTTCTTTTACTGTTTGCCATCTGATGAAACTCTACAAAAATAGGATTTTAATTAATGACAATATTTACATGACCGATAAAATAAGGTATTTCACCATGCTGAAGATGTGATTATATTGCACAATTTGCCTAGATCACAAAAAATGTGAGAACATTCTCATAGTAGTTCTCTCTCTCTCTCTCTATCTCTGTCTCTCTCTGTCTCTCTCTCTCTCCATCGCAGGTTCACAAAAAAAGCTTGAAAACAAGACATTAGGGTTGCGCAAAATGTAATTCTGGAGGTAGACAAACAGCACGTGTTTAATACTGTCACCATAGCAACAGCTCACAGTAGGGAAGAGCAGTCACACACTACAAACACTCCCACTCATGACACACACACACACACACATATATATATATATCAGTTATAGTCATGTTGCAAAACATACAGCTGATAGGGAACTAATTAATTAGTTCTATTAGTTCTATAATTAATTTAACTGGTCTTTTACACCTTAGTGCGCAAGAATTGTACACATATAAAAAAAAACTTAAAATACACACATGGATGTGGCCCTGTAAGCACATGTGCACACGTGTGCTTATGATTCATTAGCACTAACTATGGCTGCAGTGGGTTAACAGACACTGTCGACCCAGCTTGTTTAAGCCTTTATGTCAAACTCTGGTTACAGCAGCAGTGCTGTTTACCACCTAATACAATCAGCACAGTGGAGGTAAGTGGGTTTGTCACTTTGCCATTTATAGAATGACCTGAAAGAGATTCATAAAGCAGCCAAAGTGTGTTTTTGGATGTGTTTATGCAAGATCATCACAGGTGATATTATAGACTCTGTTTTTGTCATTTTCATTACATGCTGTTGTTTTTGCTCTATGTGTTACATAGTATTGGCTGCTGCTCTGGTGAAAAAAAAAGTTGGGAAATTGAATGAAAATAGGTAAAATGCTGACATTCTTCTAATGCTAAGCCTTGCTTTAAGCATAATTGCATGGATTTTGTTAACAATACAGCAGTCTTAATTTTATTTTTCATTTTATTTTTTATTTCTTATGTAATTATTTTTAGAAACATGGCCAGTAGACAGTATCTGCAGCCCCTGAGGACCAGAATCCTTGTCACATAAAGCATTTTCCTGTCTTTTAAAATGATTAGAAACGTTGATGTGAGCCATGATCACATACCCCTCTCCTCTAAAGCTGCTTTATAAATAGAACCTGTGTAGAGCTGTAAAAGCCAAAGAAGTGCTATTGAACAGTTAATCCCATAAAACCAACAGATTACTGAATATTCTTTGCCAGTCAAGGCAGCAGGCCATTAGCCTAAAGTGCCTTTTTAGTCTCTATGTGTTTCCATAATACTTTTCCCTTTAATCCACTATCATTCTTTGTCTGTCTGGCTCGTTTTCTCTATATCATTTCACAGACATCAGTCATATTTGTCTCATGTCCCAATTATTACTATAACAATTATCACTGCATCATTCCCATCTTTATTTTCCACTCTTCAAAGGTTTACATTTTCTCAATCCACACCCTCATCTCTGTTCTTTAAGCAAGCCAGCTCAACAAGTGAAATCTCTATCTGCTTTGCAAGCCAATCCCTTTCTCTCCTTCCTACTATAAACTGCCATCCACCATTAAGCAGCACTTTGGAAAAATAGTAAATTTCAGCCATCGTCATTGGAAGGAACTGAGAGGAGAAACATGGCTCCCGGTAGACAACATCCTCATTAGCCAGAGAAGAGAAATGGACAGAGGGGGAGAGCCGGGGAGGAGAAGGGGAGAAGCATCTTAAGAGGAGTTATAGACAGATGGACCAACTCTTTGCCATTGAGCTGAATGGGCCTTGGAAAGTGGAGAAAATGAGTATTTGTCACTTTAAGCCTCTTGGAGTGCCTCGGGTACTTCAGAAGGCTATATGTTCAGTGTGTCATTTGCAAGCACATTCAAATTAGATGCATATTGCACACACATGTACACACATCTTCCCAACTGGTAATGACGTCATTTTAGCACCTCACATATATGAGTGTAAAATCATCAAGAAAATAAAGACATTAAAAAACAACATACTTCCAGCGTTTCTGTTTTTGGAAAAGAGCACACATGCTGACAGAGCTGCCTGTCTCAATACAGACATGTCATCATCTATCCATATGTGCTTCTTGGCTGAGTAGGAGTCGGGAAGATAAACCAGAGCCGGTACTTTCATTGTAAATTTCTCACTCATTTCATGAAGGCTAAAATCCACTTACTCGGTGTATTCCATCTCACGCCCGCGCCCAGCCTCTCAGATCTGAAAAAGCTGGGATGACAGAGGCAGGGAAGAAGGTGGATGGCGGGGGCGAGGAAGGGATGGACAGGTGTGGGAGGATACTGATCCTCCATCGCTGGTGGTGGGGTGAATACCTCTTTGGTTGTCTGCTGTTCTGTGAGGCTGAAATACACACTGTCACAGTTGTGCACGATGATGTGTGCCAACACACACTGGGACTGGGACCAGTAGCCACTGTTTTCAGAATGCTGGTTATTTCTGCGGTCTCTCAACAGCTGTTCCCCTATAGCACCAGGTGAAAATCTGAGATGGGAGGCTGAAAGATAGGAAAAAGCCAAGGAAAAAAAAACAACAGAGGTTGTTCCGGTGGATGGGGTGAAAGGATCACGGGGTGGAGTGGCAGGGTGGAGGTTTGATTTGAGCCCAGATGGAGCTGGGAGGCATGGAGGGGCGGATGAGGCTGGGAGGAAGTCAAAATTACATGCAAGGAGAATGGATGATGGAAACCAGCAGGAGGGATGGACTGAGGTACAGTGGAAAGGAGCAGGAGGCAGGAGGAGAAGAAGAGGAGGTGGAGGAGAGAACATGTTGATAGTTAGAACATGAGCTGAGAGAAATAAGAGTGAGCAGTTGGTACAAGGAAGTAAAGTTGTGGGAGGCAATCTAGGGGATGAAGGAAGGAAGAGATTCAGGGGAAAAGGGAGAGAGGAAGAAAGGCATAGATTTTTCCTCAACCTCATCCATATGATTGATGTGACTTATTTAAGAAGCTTCGATCAGTGGTGATTAACATAACTCTACCTGAATTAACATGTGTGACTAATTACCAAATGAGTTATGGATTTGTGTTTGTACCTTACCCATGATTGTACTCACTTGGTGCAATATAGCATTTCTAAACACTATGTGTGTGTGTGTCACGTGTGTACATTTCAGAATAATAAGGTAACTGCCAAGGGTGATTACTGGCAAAATACATTGATGGATAAAATTTAACGCCCACCTCCGCCTCCACTTTCCATAACCTTCCTCATCCCAGCCTGATGGGCCAGTCGACCAATTACCTTCACTGACCCTTTGGGCACACACACACTCCTGGCGCCACGGCATGGCTTTGTGTGTCTGAGAATATGAGTAAGTGGACAGCGGCCTGGCATGCTAGATTCATGGGGAATATGTCCAATATCAGCCTGGGCATTTCAGCAATGCCTCTGTTCTTGGCTGGCCTAAACATGCAGGCTACCAGCCATGTCTCATCCTCATCCAGGCTCTCTCTGACCTCATTGCTCTCTCTCTCTACTGTTTGTGTGTCATCTCGTCTCTCTCCTCTGTTTCTCTCTGGTGCCTCAGGCCTCATTTCCTTCACATCTCTCAATTTCTCCCTCTGTTTCGTTTTTCCTATGGGACATATACTAAATGTTTCTTCTTCCTAATGGATCTTGGTGGTGGTCCTTGCTACACACGGCGTGGACTGGCGCTTTGGGTGGTTCATCACATGGTGTGGTGATATCGTGGTGGTGGTATATCTTGGTGATTTTATCCCTTAAAGCTGGGACACGCGGTCCCTTGCTCCTTTCTCCTGCCACCTCAGTCACATGCAGTAACAGCGGCCTGGTTCACGCATTCAATTGCAGCTCGTGTGGGTGATGGGCTCTTGAAGGCTGGAAGAGGCTTTAACGGTGACTGTTATGAGATGGAGAAAGAGGTGAAGAGAGTGAAAAAGTGATTTTTCATGCTGAAAGGATTCATGGCCAGGCCTGCTGAACTGTCTCTAAACACACTATTGATTCTAGTTAGAGTAGTGCCATTACAGATAAGGGATGATGAAAAAATGTAGAGACATGTTGCATTTAGATTAAAACCAAAGTCTAAATAGACGAATTATATAACTCTAATTTAAAATACCTCAGTGTCCTGCTGTCTTTCCACAGTTCTTTAATATTGTGTGTGTGCCCTTGTATCTCATGTGGCATGTTTAGAAATCTACACAAGTGTCCTCCAGGCTGTGATGAGAGCAAACTGGCCCCCATTCATCCCACTTGTAGATATCGCCTCATTAAAAAGCCATGATCCATATCGCTGTGAGGTTCTAAACTGGCACAACTCACACAGTGCATGTCATAAGCCACAATCACTGTGGTTGGCGGCTCCATCTACATTTTGGAGAATTTGTTTCCCAGACACATATTTTTCCTTACTTGCTTCCACTGAAAGCCTTTTCCAGGTGTGTTCCTTTCTTTCCTCTCTTTCTTAGGAAATTCTTAATGGCTTAGAAAATATCAAAAGAAAGAAAATGTTTTGCTCTGACCTCTCAATGGAGCTCGATGCTAATGTGTACTTATCATTAGATCACAGGTCAAATAATACATGGTACTTTCTTTCCATTAACAAGAAAAGAAGAATAACAAGGATGTATAATGTGTTCATTTGTTTGTTCGATATATTGCTGTATATTGATTTGCTGAGCATTTGCATGCAAACAAAGTGTGTAAACAGATGTTAACATTATACAGGCTTTTTAGTGTATGGACTGTCCATCTTTTTCTCAGATGTGTATTATGTGATAGTACTACACCTTCATTGACGTGTGATAATGTAATAATAATCCATGTATCTAAAACCATAGCCAAGTGGGATATAAAACATGTACTCAGTGGCTATTGTATATCCTTAAATTGCGGTATTCTTGATGTTGTTTTCATTATTTTAATATTTGAAAATTGCAAGGCTTAGATATCTAATCAAATGTGGCTATGGAAAAAATTGATATATTATCAACATAATTGAATATAATACATCTGGTCAAAGTAAGCGTGTCCTCTCTCTGGGGTTTACAGTGTGTATTCTGCTGTTATTTGGATAGTGATTATGTAGAGCTTTTATATCCTCATGAGCTGGCCTGGTAGCTAATTTGAGCATAATAGCTGACATGAGTGGGTACATGCCAGGCCCTGATGGTTGATGGTCATGGTCTGGGTTTCCTCAGGCAGCAGAGATCAGGCACGAGGGCGGGCAGAATCATTGCCCATTCACACTGGCATGCAGGTGCGCTGAAATGGTCAGTGACTTACGGGTGGTCATATTCCTGATGTAAATTTGTGCCGCACAGGTAATGGTTTCTGATGCGAGCTGGATCATTGAGATTCATTGTGAGCGTGGTGCTGTAGCCGCAGACCTGTCAATAGACGGGACGGGGGAGGGAGTGAGGGACGTGGGACGAGGAGAGAGAGAGGACCGAGCAGAGATCGGCTGCCGTCCTGTCATTTTACCGCCGGAGGGGACCATGGGAGCCTTCGGTAACAAATGGACGATACCTGCACAGATGCACAGAGCAGAGAGGGGACAGTGTCAGTAGCAAACCAGTGAAACAATGTCCATATCAATGATATGTGCCCATCAGGAGGGCCAACCTGCTGACATATTGGTGGGCCTGCCATCTAAATTGTTTATGACAAATATTCGTGAGTCACTTCACAATTTCTGCCTTCTTACCATTCACAGTCACATTAGCAGCGGGGAAAGCAGGAGAGTGAGAGACAGATAAGGAAAGGTAGTGACACTAAACACATGATAAACGTACATGAAGAAAAGATAAAGGTGTGTAAGTGATAGGGTCTAGAATATAAAGAGACAAGGAGCATTCGGCTGTATGTTGAAACACAACACAACACACACACACACACACACACACACACACACACACACACACACACAATCTTTCTCCTTCTGGATCTTTGTCTTTGCCCCAGTGTCTGCTCACTCCCCCATATATACTTGTGATTCCTCAGAGATTTGATGCATAAAGTGCCCTCACAAACACATTCACACACAACGGTGCACATGGCATATGTACAGAACATCAACTTTCTTATGAGGCTATTGTTTTAGAGCTGCTCATCCCAGAGAGCCATCCTAGCAGCATCAATGTTTATGTTCTGTTAGAAGGGATTTTACAGTGCATCATATATCCGAACATCTCAGTAGCCTCTTTATATTAGAGGCTGCTTCAGGTTACAGATGAGTGATCACAAATGGAATAGAGCTGAACAAGACAAGGTCAACAGGTGTGAATTCTGCATGTTTTATTGCTGTAGTTCTGCAGAAAGAACTGCAGAAAATTCAGCATACCTGTCTAAGGGAATCTGAAGTGCACAGCGAAAGGCGGGCAATCCATCAAAACAAGTTGGAATTTACTGAACTGATTAAATTATAGTCACACTCATATTTTTGAAAGACTGAAGTACAATATAGATCATAGAAATGGTAATATATATAAGTGACACAGTTAGTGACGAGCTGGTGAACTTAAAGGAGCATTCAGCAGCTGAAAAGCACTCTCTTTCCCTCAGGAGTTGGTAGGAACCAGAAACAGAGCTAAATGGAGAACAGTTGGATGTGTAAATAACTGTTTGCTTAAAAGTTTGCTACAAGTAATATTGGTGAAAGCCTGGTAGTATATTTTATATAGTGTTTTAATTATATGCATGAACAAAATCAGTGGCACCACAACTGATGCCACACGTTGTCACAATCAACACTTAAACACTGATACTTAATATTGAAAGTTAACTGTAATGATCTGCT
Organism: Lates japonicus; assembly: GCA_033238685.1. NCBI lineage: Eukaryota > Metazoa > Chordata > Actinopteri > Centropomidae > Lates > Lates japonicus. The sequence goes on along the minus strand of BRZM01000043.1, from coordinate 5,611,887 downwards.
TCAGGTCCTGAAGACCCTTGGCCTTCTTTAACTACTCAAAAACATACATGTTGTAGGGGCCTGACACAAAAAATGACATGCTGCCTCTGTTTACAGTTTCAGAGGTCCAGAGCTATCAAACATGGTTAAATGTGGATTTTTATTTGCTCATATGTATGATTTGTGTTTACAATTCTTTCAAACAGTACCATCTCAAATCATCAATAATTCAGTTTGGAGTTTTGCTGGAGATTTATCTCACTTTGTTCATAAAAGGTCTAACAGGGAATTAGACCTCTCTGGGGTTGAGTTGACCCCAAACTTAAGTAACGTCACCTTCATCAAATGTGTATGCCCAGCAATGGGGAGGGTTATCACTTCAATGCACATCCTGCAGCAGGTTCAGTATGACCCCAAACAATGGGAAAGCAAAGCCAATTTAAACAAAACACTAAGGTTATGTGGCCTTCAATTAGCTTATTATGTTTATCATTTTAATGTGTCTTACAATAAAAAACTTTTCATTTTCTGTAACTTAAATGTCATGAATTCGCAATGTAAGTATAGTTTTTATACCTTTCTAAAATATAATATGATATATAAAAAATGAAAAGAAATTCCTACCAAAGTGATCTGCTTCTTCAAGAGCAATGGAGAAGAATGTTTATTCAGAAACCACCGCTGCACTGCATTGAATTGCACAAATCTGAAGGCCCCCCCCCAAACCACAGTATATCCATTTGAAATAAAATGAAAGGTTACCTCACATTCATTGTTTAACATTATTCAGTAGTGAACTTTATTTTCATGCCAGCAATCATTTTCGTCAGGCCAGGTATCACATTCAAGTACTGTGACCTTTGCTGAAGCTAGTGATACAGCTACTGCAGCGCAATGATGGCAGGTACAGATGGAGAGCGTGTACTCCTGTTTTGTTAGAGTTACGTCTTGTGTTGATGCAAATCTGTAAGTACATTATAAAGTGGCCTTCCTCTTGGGCAATGTTAATGACTGCAGTAGGTCAAGTATACTTAAATGCTATACTTAAATGTAAGTGATGCAGAGATGACGGGTGAATCACTATCCTTCAAGCCAGAAGAGGGATGAGTTTTACTACAGTGCACCTCCCACTTTTATAGAAGAGTCTAACAGCATAGTTCCTACTTTTGATCATAATATTTAACATACCCAGGAGAGGAAGAAAAGCAGCAGCTGTATGTCTTAGAGATAATGTGGAAATTTGAAAGCATTGTGATGTAAACCACATGTTGGATCTGGACAGTTGCATGTTAATCCATTCAGCTGGCCTCCAAACCCCCCCATTAAAAGACATGCCAGGGTCTCTTGCTCGCCTCCTCTCTGCAGCGCTGCCAAGCCAAGCCACTGTTCGTCCTTGTGTTAAGTTGTCTTAAAATAGATAAAATTACTGCAATAGCCATTGAAACCTGTGGTGCTTGCCAAGACACACTGCTGTAGACACAGGTTCAAATGATGAAAATAATTCTATAACTACTTTAATGCTTCACAGCTTTAAATTAAAGACCTCCATGCAAGCAGGATTAACCACTGGAGCAGGTTTTCCTTTATAGACCTGCTGTGAGATGAAAAAGATTTCACTGGCTCTTGCCAGTTTATACTTCTGTTGCCAAAGTGGATTACTTTTTAAATTCTAGCTGTCCTCTTCCCACACAAGCATCTGAAATAAGTCATATCCAAAACCTAAATGCATAACTGTAGAAACCCAAAGATGCTTCTGAGACACTAGCAAACCTCCATCCATTTTTATGAACATAGTGGACTGTGAATGGCAAGGTTTTAACTACAAGCTAAGGATGACAGCAGATGACAAAAGTCACATTGTGTGCATTCTTTTCTCATCTACAGTTACATACTGTACTGTACCTCATTATGAGCACCACATCTTTCTGCATCAAGTTGCCACTACTGCGTACATCCATAAATATTATTTTAGAACAAAATGTCATATAAGAAAGGAAGTGGACTAATACACTGCAATACAAAAACAAGACCGTTTATTTATTTCACTCTCTCACATGGATCATCAGCTGGTGAGAATGCTGACTTCTTTCCTGAGACATGCAAGTGTAGCCTCAGTCTTTTAGCACAATTTGCATTATGGAGCCATTAAGTGCACATTTAGGACCTTTTTTGAAGAGCTCTACTTTCAAAGGGAGTAAGGTGGAAATACAGAAAATCAGTGAGAGTTTTAAACAAATTGTTAAGGCTGGTTTAATTAACTAGCAAACTATGGCAGATTAAATATTCCCATTCCAGTTGTTACTTTGGCAGGTAAATTGCACTGTCCAGACAAGCCAGTTTTTGTCCGTCTCTCTCTCGCCTGAAATCAGGGACACACAGTTTTTAGTAATGACTTTTTTTAAAACACAAAGGAAAACGTTTTCAGTTTTTAGCAAAACAGTTGTGGCTTAAACACGGGCAAAGATGTTATCAGCAGCAAACAAGGGGGCGGGGTTATTATTTCCGGCTGTACGGCAGGTGTCCGGTGGCGGGTTAATTAAAATCACGTCGGTGGAAACAGGCGATTGAGGAGACGCATGGAATGTAAATAGCAAACAAATGAAATAAACAGACAAATAGCCTAAGGCAACTTAAGCGAATCGAAGTGACGAATTCAGTGTAGCTGTTCTGGAGCTGATATTGATGCTAACTAGCCCTGCTGGTGACGGCGGCCCCCAAAGAAGAAAGCAGCTAGCCTGTGCTACTAGCTAGCTCAACTACTCCGCCTTAGACAAGGCGAGTTTTCCAGGCTGAGGATGAACTGAGAAGTGTGCCAAGTATAACAGCTTCTGACATGGAGAAAATACGGCGGTGTGCAGGGAAAGGCCAAACACGACAACAGGTTCAAGGTAAGACAGCTCACTCGTGTTACTGTGGCTTAATGTGTGTTGCTGGTTTTAATGAGCAGTGCAACAGTTTGTCAGGCCGTGTACGGCTTTGCTAATTGGTAACAAAGTGACGCCGGTGGTCTGTACACAGCTCCAGTGTTACTGGCAGGTGCCTGTTAGAGTGATTCTCAGGTGGCAGAATGAAGGCTGATTGGTTTGGATGGAAAATACGATAGAATAAAAAAGGTCACCACCAGCAGATGTTGGGTGGGTGAGTGATTGACTGGTGCATACAGTAGGCATACAGCCTATGGACGAAATGCTGTCTGCATCTAATATTGTCAGATATGTTGTTTTAAGTCAGCATAAGGCTTAGGTTTGTCTCCTTGACTCACTTTTCACATATTTTGTTTAAAGTATGCACTATTTATGTGTACGCTCTTCACTAATCTACAGTTGTTTGTGAATGTAGACTTTTCTCATGCTTCCATTGCAGAATTAACAGAATAACCTACTCTACTTCAAGCTCTTATATGGTTGCACCTAAATATCTATGTTTCAAGGGTAGACTAGGCTAGTAGATTAGTTTTAAGAAAAGTTTTATGAGCTTAAGATACTTTTTAAATGAGATTATTTAACATTAGTGTTGTAAATCAAAAGGGGTAATTTGAATTATAATAATCAAGTACAGGAGCTCTGTGAGCATCAGTGTGTTCTCTGCAAGACTGTGGATAGGATAACTTAATCATTTTAATAAATGCGATTTAAGCAGGCAAATCATCCCTTTGTCTAGGAATAGTATTTGAAATATTGGCTTCTGAGTGCAAGTGTTACATTTTCTAAATTACACATTTATTTACTCAGATCCACAAGTGACTGAATAAATAGGTGTTATTGCTGCAGTATACTCAGGTTAAATTTTGCACTTGATATGAGCTTCTCCCTCCAGATAACACAGCCACTGCATCGCTTTGTGAATAGAGATAACTAAAGACACTGCCATAGATGTTCACCAGAAGAGCCAGATATCAGTAATTCATGTATAAGAGTGAGTGTGATCTCTGGCTGAAGGTCGGCTGTCTGTCATCTCTCTGAACACCCATGGGTTTCTGGTTACCTCACAGCTGCCACACATTCACTGATGGCCATTTCCTTCTCGTCCAGCTTCGTTTCCACATTTAAAACTTACATCCCTTCTCTTTCGTCCCCCCTCTCCCTCTCCTTTTTCCCCCTTTATGGTAATCAGGCCCAGCCGTGCTCTGCCTATCTGTTAATCTCTCCCTCAGACTCAGTCTGACCATTTCACCTGATCCCATAAGCACCGTTTTCACTTGATCTTTCCCCTCCAGCTACACATTACTGATCATCCTCTTTGCGCCCTCCTCTCTTAGTCCTCCTTCTCTTTCTCACACTCTCTCTTAAGCCCGTAACCTATTTTTTTTTCTTACTTAACGAAAAACAGTTCCATTTTAATACAAACCCAATGCGTCTATGCGACAGTCTCCTCTCCTCGGCCCTTGTTCATCTCTGTCCCCTCTCTCTCTCTCTCTCCTTCTCGGCTTGTGGCCCCTGCGGTGGCATAATTTAATATTCGTGGTGTCACAGTAAAGAGAGAGGAGGCTGGGGGTTGTCAGCACGGCGCGAGGGCCCACATTGATTTAGCGCTAGCATCACAGAGGGAGCATCTCTCTTTATTTTATTAGTAGGCTACGGTCAATCTGGCGCAGTGACAGGGAGGTGGGGCAGTACGGCTCAAATAAACAGCTGGAAGGCAGGAGTAGAAGTAGCAGCATGTACAGTATTTATTGCATACTCCAAAAACCAGACAGGCACTGTTTGTGTGAAAGTATTCAAGGAATTATGAGATAATTTGCATCTGCTGTCTCCATACTAGCAGTTTTTCTCATCTCTAATTACTCAGTGTCTGTTGTCGATGCAGTAATTAACAGAGGTAAGCGTAACGTCTGCTAAGCAATGTGTAATGTATGTGTTTGACAACAGTTAAGTGCTGCAGTCAGGGCCTTAATGATAATTGGCATTTGTGGTTAGGTTTGAGTGGGTTTGGTCTAAGAGTGTATTTCTCTGCACTGTACGTCACTTTGCTGTTTGATTACCACAGAATTGTGCCTGACTCCAACTCCTTTGAAATCAATATTTTCATCTGCTAGGTGGGTGCTGGTGTTCAGACATGTGGCAGACATGTTTGCAGGTGTATGTGTTATATGTGTTTGTGTGTGTGTGTGAGTGAATGTGAAGACACAAACAACTGCAGGTGTGGAACTGGGAGCCACACAGGTCATCATGCTGGTGACATAAAGCGTTTGCACACACAAGTCACCATGGTCACTCCCCCCTCTGCTCCCAGAGTGAGCAACACTAAGCATCTGCTATTAGTGTATTCACATGGAAAAGCGAATACATAAAACATCAGAAACACAAATAAAAAGTTTAAGAGCTGTTGTGCAATAGACCACATACACAGATTCAAGAAGGCCTCAGGTGTATGTTTTTTCTTACAGACAGCTGAAGGCTGAAGAGAACATAATTTGTCAATTGCAAACCCATTGTTGAACCTTGAATATGTTTCTACCATTTTGTGTCATTTTCAGGAAAAGTCATACCTTGGATTCTTTTTGAACTAGTTAATGACTTCATTTTGATTGCTTTTCAACTTCTCTCTGAAGTCCTCAAGAGCTCTGTCAATATGGTACAAATGTAAATAATTTTTACCTTAAAACACTCCATTCTAGCATTCTAGTGGTATGCAGTTCTATAAGCTGTTTTATATCTTTTTCTATGACATGCTTTTCTCTCTGTTTGCTTGCCTGCTGACTCTAACAGGTATTTCACTTTTGTCTGCTGACAGCTGCCAGTGAGTAGTGATTTCCTCTGTCCCCTTGATTTGCTATTGACTACATCTGTTATTAGCCTGTAAATAGCATGACATGTGCTGCATTGCTGTCACTTCTACTGAGGCAAGTTCACATGGACTGTGGTTGCACAACTGCAGGTTAAAGAGCTATTATTTTTATCGGTATGACTTCTCAGTCCATTTATCACTTCCATGTCCTATTTTGCCATATACTGTATTTGAGGCACCAACATAAAAAACAAAAATTTCCATGGTAATTAACAAACCTCATGTACAGTCTAGGACTGACTGATTCATCGTTTTATATTGAAATCACATTTTAAAGTGTCAGATTAGTCATTTCAGCCTGTTCACTCTACCACTCCTTCAGATTTTCACAGGCAGTACGTACTGAAATACTGGCGCAGTATGGTAAAGGACAGCAGTGCTGCAGCTCCAGGACACTGAGGTGGACAAACACAGAGTACAGTAAAAGAAGCATTGATCTCAATTGGTTTTATTTTAGCAAATAACAATGCATTAAAGTATAGAGTTTCAAATATGTCTAGATTGGCCCCTGATAATGATCCATATGGTGAGCAAGTCATATGTTGTCTACACTTAAATGCCAAATACTGAACAAAAACAGAAAATCATTTAGGCTTAAAGCCTTTCCTCTTTCCCCTTTTTCAGTCAAATGGCAGTAGACTAAAAAATAATGCATTATTGCTACCTTCTGGTCTTCACAGTGAACTTATTCTGCTGACTCTGTCTCTGTGTGATGGCTTATTCTCTGTTCTCCCGATAGAAAAAGAAAAAAAAAATGTCAATAACAACACCTGTAATGTGTGATAGGCTATATACTGAATCACAAAATAAATAATTGCAGAGAGAAAGTGGTGGGATGCCAGAATAGAGGAGAGAGAAAAAAAATCATTTTCACATTGATCTGCGTTAGTGTGAATGTGACGCTAAATTGTAACAATACTGGAGAGGTGATGGAGGTGATTAGTTGATGTGTGAGGAGAGAATGCTGTCGTTTTGGGCAGTGAAGTGCTGTGAAGTGAGCGTGGTGGGTGACAGTTATAGGGGGATGTCAGTCTCTATTTGAGATCAATTCTTTTCTCCTCTTTTGCTCATAATTTTATTACAACCAAGCAGAACACCCAAAACACCTTTGGAAGACAAAGCGGGACTTCATGTTTTTGCTTAGACCGCATCAATATATTGATGTCCACTGTGTGGACGATTCTCTGGAGGATGTCAGTGGGGATTCAAGAGTACAGCAGGTGATGGAGTATGTCACGTAGCATTCGATTCCATGTGTATTTGTGTCAAATGGCTGCGGAGGGATCGATCCTCCGTGCAAAATGATGTATGTGTGTATTGTGATGAGGTACAGGGCCAAGGTTTTAGGCTGAGAGCTCTGTAATTCATTACAGCTTTGTGAGCGTTCATGCGAGCTTGTGTGTGTGCGTGTGTGTGTAACAATGCTTGTGTGATTCATAAGATGGAACCCGCCTGGCTATGAGGGAACTCATTAGACTCCTGTCGTCTCGCCTCCTGGTAGGAAAAATACCTGGCATCTGGGAGTTTATATTCCCTCTTCTTTACAACTCTCTCTCTCTCTCTCTCTCTCTCTCTCTCTCACTCTTTATTGCTTCCACACACTGTTCCACAAAATCCAAGAGCAATCACCAATCAATCTTGTACACTCACCTAGCCCTCTCTCTGCTGCTAACCACCACCTGCCTTCTCCTGTTTTCCTTCACCGCACACTCAGCCTCCTCTTCAGTCACATTCAAACACATCCTCTTCTCTTGCTTTTGTATTATATCCCATTAAGGCTCATCAGGCTCATCACCTCGTCTTTCTGTAATCATGTCATCGGTGCGTTCTTCCCATTCCCCTTACTCCACCACAGTCATCTATCACTCTTCTGCCTTGTCTCCTCCACCCTTATGGTCTGCTTTTATAAAACTCCCAAGTGATTGCTTGTCACAGCTGATTGTGTGACTTTGACACCCCTCCCCCCCCCACCCACCCTCTGCTCTCCTCTCACCTAGCCCATACCTATAATTTCACTTTGTCACCATGGAGATCCTGTCTGCTTGTGCAAGTCATGTCACAGGTTTAGTGCAGGTGCAAGCCGTATGAAACAAGAATACAAGAAAGTGAGGAAAAAAAAGAACAATCAAGGACAACCAGGGAGGTATTGGAAACACTTCACTTTTTCCAAATCCATGAAATGCACTTGTGGAATAGAGCTACAAGCTCTACCCCAGAGAGGACTTATTTTGGGAAATAAGTTGCTCTATGTTTTACTGTTTGAAGGCAGAGAATCTTTAAAAAAAAAAAGAAGAAAAGCTGAATGTGGGACATGAGTTGTTATACATTACTGGCAGTTCAGAACCATGAAAATACAATCTTTTATTCTGTGAACAACACAGATAACTGGTCATTTCAACAACAAGTCATTTCAGCAAATGCCCAATATTGGCATATGCATGTGGTCAGTTGGCAAAGCCCTCAGCCACAGAGATTAGGACACATGTCCCAAGTAGTGTGACACTGTTTAGAGCCACAGAGAGCATACATTTGGGGTGCACAGGCATGTCAAACGAACTAAGGACTAACTTTGACATACTATTCACATTCATTCAGTTTCCTACCAATAGTAAGTGGGGGTTTCTTTAAACCATGACCATGATAGTTCCTCTGCCTTAGCCAAGTAGTTATCAATCACGATAAAGAAGGTACTCTTACTATAATGAAGTATCCATTTAAACCATAACATTTCACTAACCTTAACCAAGTTGTTGTGTGCTCAACATAACCAAACCTTAACCATAATGGTGTCCAAAAAGTTTTATTTTTGCAGTGGGTTGACCTGTACATACATTATGTGCTGTATATAATAACAGTAATGTTGTTTATCGATCTGTCCATTTTTTTTTAGATTATTTAGTGCTGTAAACATTTATTGATTATTTGATCATCAATCACCAGAAAATTTGTCTCCAATAATTTATCAATTGGGTTAGTCTCCAATTACAACTTCTAAAATGTGAAATTATGCTGCTTTTCAGTTTTTCTATCACTATAAATTCATATGAGATGAGCTAGAACCAGCAAATACTTGGATTCTTTCCTCAGCCAGTGACTTAAATGATGAACTCATTATCACAGTTGTTAATTTTAACTAATTGTTTCAGCAGACTTTGAACTTAGGAATGACATTAAAGAGGTTATCTCTGAACACGTATGTGTTGTGTGTCTCATCTTTGTGACTCTACCCTCCGTCTGCTGCGTTTAATATCACCACATTTTCTCCTTCCTTCACCCTCTGCTCCCCCAGCTTCTCTCCTCTAACCCCTCTATCCACCTCTGCTACTTCGTGTCCTCTCTTTAGCTGCTGCGATCCACAGGGTAATGGTGCTTGTCGTCTGTAGTCTGTTCCATCAATATGTGGCCCCTCTGTCTGGACTGCATGGTTCATCCTGGGTTTACGCTCCCAGCCGCTACTCGTCCATCCACTGTGCCTCACCCTCTTATCTAAAGTCCCTCCCATCACAGCTGACTCATCATTTTATTTGCAGCCAAATATCTTTGTCATCCATGCTCTCTCTAGCCAGTTTAAATCTCACTATCACTTCTTTCTCTAAGCTTTGTTGGTTTCTTGATAATATGCGTATCATGATAAAAATTGGATGTAGATTTAACACAAATCCTGAAAAAACTCTTGTTAGGACATTCTTTTTGCCTCTTTCTTTTTAACGAAAATATAAAATCCCCCATGATATCACATCAAACAAAGTATCTTTCACTCTGTCTGCAAACTGCAGAACCCACAATAAGACCTTTACTGCCTTGAAGTAATCACCTGCAAGCCACACAGGGAGAGGAATAAAGCATGCCAGGCACAAAAGGAGAACTCATAACCATTAAAGTCAGTACAGTAATTGAATGAAAGGTGGGCTGCTGTTTTAGTGGCTGGTGCACAGGTATGTGTCCTAACAAGATGGCAGGATGCAGGGCTTTTTTGGTTGTTACAGTAGGTGTTGCATCATTAGATTTTAAGAGCTGATTCAGTGTTTGGATTGGGCTTAGTCAGATGTGAAATGGCAAAGGAGGGAAGGCTGTCGTTACGGCGGGTAATTTCACACAATGATGGATTGACAGAACATACAGTTTACATTGCTCGTCACATCCTCTTTGAGTGTGTGTGTGCCTCAGTGTGTGAATACCTGACTGTTTGTGTTTCCTGTATTTGACTTTGGGTATGTGTGCGCTGATATGGCTCAGTGTGTAGGTGAAGACACTCCGCCAGGCATTTCTATCAGCCGGTAAATTCTTATCTTCGCAGCCCACATAAACACAATTGCACATCAGTATGCAAGAAAGGATCTTTGTGGTGGGAAAGTGGAACAGTTATAAAATAGGAAAGACCTGTGTGCATGCACAAGCATATGTGTTTGTGTGCATTTCTCAGCATGGGCCTAGAGAGCAGGTTGTCAGCCACAGTGGCATATGGTGTGCACCCAGGTGATGAGCCAGTCTCCTGTACAGGCCTTTTTTTTGTGTGCATATGACTGGGTGCATGGGCGTAGGGGTGTGTGTGCATGTGTGCACGCATCTCTTTCACTCTGATGACCATCTGTGTCCTGCTCTTCAAAGCAGCCCTTTCTGCAAAGCCCCATAGACAAATGAATTATTAAACTGCTTTTCCAGGTGACACCCTAACCATTTGTTACCTCCTCTCTGGCGGGACAGACTTGAGGAAACAATCACTCAGAGTCCTTGCCTATACCCTCCCACCTGATCCCCTATCATCTCTGTGTGCTGCTCTCTGGTCCACTTTCTTGTTCCCATATACTCATCTTTGACATCCTCTTGTAACTGTAGCACTCCTTTACCTCCATTATCTGCTTATTTGATGTCTCCCTGTCCTTATTACCCCACTGCTTTGCCTCTCAAATGATTCCATGCTTAATTTGGTCTCTCCCCTTTCTCTCTCTCTCTCTCTCTCTCACTCTCACTCTCTGCCCTTCTATTTCTCACTCTCCCTCTCATTCTCTTTCTGTCCAAAAAAGTCAATCTTTCTCCCAGCTCTAGCCTCAGGGACTGCGACCGCTTGAGGAATCCAATAAGGTTGATTAAGTGATGACAGTATAATTACAGCGATGGCACAGGCGCAATCAATCTCTTGTTTCCTGAATAGGATAAATGAGCCGACCTGGGTCATCATCGTATGGGAGAATACTTCCCTCTGCGCATACTCAGATGGAGGTTGGGAGACTAAGTGAAAGAACCAAATGTGAAGAAAGACACAAGGTCTTATTCTATGAATGTTCTTGACCCTTCTATTGTACAATTGTAACTTCAAAAAAATCTTTTCAAAGGAATGTACTTGCCAGCTTCTTTTGTCAAGAAAAGTGAACCAGAAGCAGGAACATCTTGGTACAACAGCTCAGTAAAAAGTAATCTCAATTAGACAGCCATTTGAGAAGCTTGAGAATATGAACACTGATGTGTCAGTATGTGCAAGCTGAGCTGCAAATTTGTATTCTTTGTGCTCATGTTCTTTGGGAGCATGATCTCTCTAAGCAATACGGACTTAAATGCTGTAGATACAACATAATGCCATTCATGAAGTGAACCTTGAAACCATACTAGTGCTCTCCTCTAAAAGTGCTCAAAAGCATAACATGTAGAAGATGAGAAAGACAGTTTTATGCAAATGTCCGCTGATGGGCAGCAACAACCAGTCATACTAATTTAGATTTCCTCATGAAACCGCATCACATAATTGTTTTCTACTTCACTCAGCTGTGTAAAATTGTAAATGAAGCACTCTGCGGTACAGTGGCAGTGGGAGAAAATAACTGCCCAACCACAGTTGAGTACATAAACATACTAAGTGCAAACACATGCACAAGCTTCAGAGTTGTGAGAGACAAGAGACATTGAATATAAAATTTCTCAAAAAGTAAAAAAAAAATAAAAAAATAAAAAAATGTTTTCCTTTGTCTGCACAGATGTGCACAAGCAATTGAGGCTGTTTATTCATATCCTGAGCACATCAAGTGACAGCCTTACAAGGTCAGTAATTTGATACACCACCATGCTATTAGTTAAATTAGATGTCCAACCTGAGTAACTAATGCAAAATATAGGTAGGTGCAGGTACTGAATAGGATGCAAAATGGTGCTAATGCATAGCTTAACAGGAGTAACCATTTAACTCGTAACAATCACTTGGCCATGCGCATCTGTAAATGTTCACTTTGTTTGAGAGTTAGTTAGGTCTACCTTGTCGCTTCAGAGTGAATTGGCCAGCTGTTGCCGTCGCACTTACCCACAGTTTATGTTGGACAGTTAAATGGTGATGTCATTGTGCATGCATGCATGTGCTTGTTCGTGGGTGTGTGGTAGGGTCACCCCAGTCTGTTTCAGACTAGTTCCATTCAGCTGTGTGCAGTGTAGAAACCACAATTTGCCATTGTTATGTGTATAGAGAATATTAATGAACCATGTGAAATTGCACAGGGAAACACTGCTTTCTCAAGTAGTTGTTTAGGCCCATTTTTGATTTTACATACCTCCCTTTAATGCTTATTAACTTCTTAAGTAAACCTCACAGAACCGTGGTTAATGGCTTACATTGAAGAAGACACTTGTACCATTAAATGCATGAGTTGGAATCACTTATTCTCTGAAAAGCAAGGTCATTGAATACACTTTTTTTTGTTTTGGGGAAAAAAAATACATTTTTGTTGTACAATGAACGTACTATAGTATAAATTATAAAACTCACTACATTTTACATGGCTGGTTCTCACATCTTTTTCACAACAGCACCGAATTTCAGGTTGATAGGTTGAGAAACATATCAACAAGTATTAAAAACCACAAAATAAGTGAATTTCAGTTTGGTATAGAAAATGGATGGTTAGATATGTCCAAAAAATCTGAAATGTATCCAAACTTCTCCAAACAACAATATGAAGCAGCATTTGTCTACGACTTTCTGTGTTTGGGTGACTATAAAACAATTTCAGCCTTCTACCTGGTGTGGCTGATATTCAGTTCTCCAGTCCTCTGGCCCTCTGCAGGTCATGCTACTCTGTGAAGCAGAGATGATCTGTGATTATACACAGCCTGCAAGATTGTTCAGTTTTTCTTCTTCAGGGCAGAGATGAAAGTGCTTCCTGCTTGTTGTCTTGTCCTGACAATCTGAGGAGCTCACATCAGTTACAGTCTCAGGAAAACCTCCATCTGGCCTCTTTTCAGCAACCTCCACCTGTGGCGCTAAACAACACCGAAAATTCTGTCCCACTGCAGCACCATATCCAACAAAGAAATTACACTGGCAAACATCAGTAATATGAAATAAGATGTGTCTGTGTCAATACCAGCACTTCTGTGTCTGCTCTGTGAGACAGCCTGTGGTGCTAACATTATAAAGATCTTTGTCTCAGCTGGCAACTGCATGTTGCACAAAGTCCTGACAGCGCTAGCCGCTAGCTTACAGCTACAGCACACAGTGGTTTACTGTACATACAATAAGAACAAAAAAAGATAAGTGATGACTGAAAACACACAGCAGGAGGGTTGTAAAAGAGACTAAAGTATTAGAAATACAATTACATATTGAGGAAGACAGTTTTGCCTTCTGCAAATGCAAGAGTCAGTACTCCAAATAGCAAAGCCTTTGTGAGTCTCTCCCTCAGGTTTACTATGAAAAATCTTCTCCAACCAAGACAAATGAACAAAAAGCTAGAAAAGAAAAACACTGCTTGAAATTGCTAGTTACTCAACTCTTGCTGCGTGTAACCACTCTCTTTCTCGACACTGTGCACTTCTGGATAAAACGAAGTTTGAGTTTATGCACACATCCAGGGTAGTCAACAAACAAACCTATCATGCACGTCATTCATCATTGTAAAAGTAGGAATGATCTATTGTATTAAAAAGCTGTCTCTCTAGTAGGGCTGAATAATATGTTTAAAAAAAATCATGTTGCAATTGCAGTAATTGCAATATGATTTTTTTGAACAGTCATTAAACATTTTACTAGCATATATTCAAGATGAAGACTGCATTTTCTTGTGGCTATGATGGTAAATGATTTTTTGGCGGTGAAAGAAAATGTAGGAGGAGGTTGGAGGACTGTCGCAGTGACACTTGTACACTTATAATTTCACGTTTGTAACTTGTAAGTTGCTTATCAGTTTGTGACCCACATTTATTTGATACAGACCTTTAGTGTCAGTTGATGAGCAGGTTGTTTCACATGAAAATAAACTGTAGATGCCAGTATCCATACACCAGGGGGCTCCTGTAGAGAGAAGTTAACTTGGAACTTACAGACCCCATTTACGTCAACAACAACTGCCACTGCCCTGCCTCTGATTGGCCTGTACTAGTTGCTTGCGTTGGTTGGATTGGTTAGGTTTAGGCATGAAGGGTGATGGTCAGTTAGGGTTAAGGTAAGAATATTAGGTTAAGCCAATCAGTGCGGGGTGGGGTCTTTGGTCACCTTGTGTGGGGAAAAAGAAATAACACAAGCAAAACTACTAGTATCAACAAGCTTCTCCACTGGCACTGATTACCTCCTGACAGAATAAGTAATGTTAGCCTAGTTGGCAAGTATACGGAAAAATTGGCCTCAGGATGCCTTTGGCTATGTTAATCTGTCTTGCGACCCTTGCCTAATACTATGTAGCAGTCCCCCAAGAATACTCTGCAGCTTCCTTGGTACGTTCCACATTTGTTGACGAGTCTGCCAAGTCCATCAGATCTAATTTGATCATATGTAGGCACAATCAAGATGATAACTTTATTTATTAATACCATGTGTCAAGGTGTTTATCCAGATAACGTTAATACCTGGTGTAAATGGGATCATACTCTCATACAGCAAGATGGTGGCAAAAAGAGGAAGCAGCATATGATGAAAGGGTTTCCCCACCTGTCTGACATCTGAGTCATTTGCTAATCCTGTTTGATGAAGACTCCCCACTACCTAACACAGATCAGCCAAGGCAAATAAACAGGTGATGTGCTCCAACTCCTAAAGTGAAAGACAAGTGAGTTGAAAATAGGGACTTTTCTAAAATGGTTTGATTCTTGGCAGATCTGCTGTTGCCTTTTGTTGAGCTTAACTTAACAAGCCGAGACTGAGGAATCTTTTTCCTCCTGTTTGTTGGTGTTTCAGTGCACGCTGTCTTGTTTTCTTGCTGAAGTCCTAGTAGCAGGTGGCTTGGCATCTGGTCAGCATGCTCATAACCCCCCAACAAAGCTCATCTCATCACTTCATCTTTCCGGTCCTATGGTCATCATTAGCAAGTGTTTGCAGATATGGTAATTTTGCTTGTGAATTTCATTGACGGCCCATAATGAAATTTCTTTGTGACCTCCACAGATGGAAAAACAGGAGCTCTGAATAAAACCAGTAATAAATACCTAAGAGGGTGAGCTAAATCTGGCTAAATCATTTTAGACTACAAAATTCATGATGGTGGTGGTGTTTCCTGCGATCATCAAATGAATATGTTTATGGCTTTTTACATCTGAATACCTTCAAAACCTGATAATCTATGAGAGCAATTCAGTTTAATATTAAAAAAATCCCTTTCTGCACTTTAAAGGGGTCAGGTGTGCTGGCTGTTTGACACAGGAGCAGGGGGTGTCTTTCATCTTAAAAGACTTAGGAAAAGAGCCATATTCATGGTCATAACTCATTGAGACTCTCCCACTCCTTTGAAGGGAAATTAACCAGAGTTAAAAGGCCTTTGTCAAGCCAGACAATCAAAGAATTAATGGCAGCTTGGTGAATATTTTAATATCT
Source organism: Lates japonicus (assembly GCA_033238685.1). Lineage (NCBI taxonomy): Eukaryota > Metazoa > Chordata > Actinopteri > Centropomidae > Lates > Lates japonicus. The sequence continues at coordinate 5,596,337 of BRZM01000043.1, read as the reverse complement.
ACAAAGAAACTGGATCTGCCATCTGTTTCACTTTACAAGATAGTGAATAATGACTGTGAAAATCCATATTTCAACAACAGGATGATTTTGGTTCCAACGGGTGATTCTCACAGCAGATTATATGGCTGCATGTATCAAAAGATTTCCAAAAGTAACTTGAAAAAGAGACAGAAAATAAAAAATAAGACACATTTTGTGATGTTGGGCTGATATCAAAGCAGTGCCAGACATGAAACATATCAAACAATTTGCTCCTTATCCTGCCATGGTTCAACACACACACACACACGCACGCATGCTCAGATGTACACTTACTCGCTCATCAGATTTCATGTTCGCTCAATTCCTCATTCACTCAGTATCTCTTGCTCTTTCTCCACCGTCTCTCTCTCACCGCTCCACCACGCCTTTGAAACGTCTGTCAATATTGACTTTATTTATTTAATTGACATCGCTCGTGCTGACACTGGGACCTTGCATAAACAATGACGCAACGCTTTGGAAACTCCTGGTGATGAACGGAAGAGGGGAGGGTAATAAAAGAGAGGAGCACTCATTCCTCGCTCCTACCCTCCTCCCTTGTCAGTCCACTGGGAGGAGAAGCTTAAGTACTTTGGAGCTGGAGTGTCTGTCTTTCACACATCAAACGATTTGTTTTATCCAGTTCATATTCTCCCCTTCAGACCCCGCGCAGCCTGATAGAGCTTTGATGATGAAACGTAGAGGACATCCGTGCATTATATCTGAATTGGCATGCACGAAGGTGTGTGTGTGTACGTGTTTGTGTGCACTCGTGTGTGTTTGTTTGTGTGTGTTTGTTCCACCACAACAATGTAATTTCAGACGAGCTCCTGCTCAGACAGTGATGCCAACAGCCCACCTCCTTCTCACCACCTGTGCTACTCTGAGAACTGGTGTCATCCTTCACTTCTCCCTTCTTTTCATTCTCCCTTTATATCCTAGACTCCAGCCCTTCTCTCCCTCTCTCAACATTCTTAGAATAAATGCAATGAAATAAGAGGGGTAATTAAGAGCAGAGAGGATTTCTTAAACACCTACAACAGGCTGTTGCAGAACACAAAGTATCAAAAGGAAGCCAGAGATGATTCAAGGGAAGGATCAGAAATCCTTGTGAAGTTTGCTCACTCAAATGCCTGTACTGCTCTAAATGCTGTGCACATAGTATTCAGTAGTAGCTGAAAGACATTTCACTTCAGTCCCTTGAAGGTTACATCATTAATAAAATACAAAGAAAGAAGCTCATTGAATTAACAGGAAAGGTATTTTCAAATGTGAAAGATGGTTGAATTCTTGAAAATATGAACAGATCAGAGCTCAGGTTCAACAGATATTTTGTGTTGACACTAGTTTTGTAATTGGGCTAATGCAGTTTGTTTTAGTGCATGATAATGTTGTGTGACACCAAGATTAAATTGTTGCCTTGCTGTAGGTTTAACTTCTTCAGACTCCCAACAAGATGATGATTGGGTTAACAGATTAAGCTCAAAATGTCACTATTTTATCTGTCATTTCTAATTTTCATCAGGAAGTATGACTTAATACAGTGCTATATTAAGGCACACAGTTACATATTCTTATTTTTATACTACAGCGGGCATGGGTGGTATCTGTTCTTTTCAGAATCAGAATCAGACTTTATTGCCAAGTTTGCACATACAAGGAATTTGTCTTGGTATATTGGTGTATTTTATACATTACCTCTCCAGCATTTCACCAAGGTATGTGATATATGGCATTTGTTTAAAACATTAATAAATAGATATGCTCTTAGGTAAGGATATATCATGTTCAGTCAAAAGAAGTCGTAATCTAAGTAGTAGGCCTGTTGGCTGATTGCTTAGCCCTATGCCACCCTCTTCATTAAAGAGTGCTAAAACAAGATTGAATAGAAACAAGTTACTAACTAAAGGCGATTATAGGAGTTTTGGCTGTTTGGTTTCTTTCAGTAGCAAACCAAGCTAATGGACAAACTTTTAAATTCCAGCGCACCATGGGTAAAAAAGTTGTAACCATCCACAACAGAAGATATTCAGTGGCTTAATTAATTAACCTCAGTGTAATGCTGAGTATGTTGGCCTGTCACACTTTCCTCCAGTGCAATTAGCTTATTGTCTATAATGCTGCTCCTTCAGTTCATCTGGGATTGAAATTCAAGCGACCTGTGTGGCAAAGTGAGCCTCACCTTGTCAGCTTGTTTATGGCAGTAATTATGCTACTACTTAAAATATCAGTTAAAATATTTCAACCCTGTTGCTCATGTTTATCTGACAGGCCATAGACTGGCTCAGAGATCTGTGATGGGGTCGACTGAGTCATACCACCTTGTGTCAAATCATCCCAACAGTTTAGTTAGGAAAGTTAGGTGTTTTCCCATAACCCATCTAACCCATTAAACCTTGTTCACAGGAGTTAATTGAGTCATATTAAAAGGAATGCATGGTGGCCTTTAGACTGATTCTAAATAGCAATACAAAGGAAGAAATGAGTAGACTTACATGATGTTAATTTTTGATTAATTCACACTTCCACTTCTACGCTCTCTTTAGTTAGTTGTAATGTGACATTTCATGTTGATCCCACATTATCAAGCTTTATTTTTTCCAACAAATAAACACTAGCCACCCTGGATTTTTTCACACAGTTTTTTTTTTTTTTTTTACACTAGACTAAGTAATTAATGTTTGCAACAGAGAAGTAGCTCATGTCTGTTGCTCATATTATGCCATGTTTACCTTAATACAAGTAGGATAACCTTATTGCTGCCTGCATGACAAAGCACAGCCTTACAATAGTTACAAGCAAATGACTAAAGTGCATGTCAACAGCAGCAGTGGGGTAGTGACTGCTATTTAAAGTGGCACTCAAGCAGTTTTGGATTGCAATTTCATTATGTTGGAGCACTAACCAAAGACAAGGATTAAAACAAAAATCACCATAGTTTTTGGTTCATACTGTAGGTCAAGCTCCAAAAAGACTAGATCCTACAGTTCCCATAGTGGAACTCATTAGAGTTTTTCATGAGACTCATTTCCTGCATTTGAGTATGTAACACAACACTGAGACATAATCAGAGTTATTTTCTCAAACCTTAAAAAGCTCCCCTTACAGTCATAAAAGACATTATATGATACAAATAAACTGACTTTCATGTGTAAAATCTATGGAATGCCCCTTTCATTACATGCAGACTTTCTGTGTAAAAAGTGTAAACTGTTTAAAAACCATTTTGACATAGTTAGTATTGAGTGAATGCACTCTAAATTGGCTTCACTCTCAAAATGGTCTGTATCAACAGCTGCTGTTTAGATAAACCTGCTTTGCTGTTATTCCTTGTATTGGACTTGGTTATGTTCTGACCCTGGTGCACAGCATAGGACAAAACTTTGTCAACAAATCTAATGAGAACAGTTCATTCTTTATGGGATCCCAGCTGAATTCTTTGTCACAGAGCATGTTAGGAATCGGTGTGACAGAGTTGGTTTAGACCTGCTCCTAAACCTAAGAGCACAATCAATCCAGATTTCTCCTCTGGGAACGGTTTTTAATCCAGCCGGGGAAATGGCGGCCCATGTCTGGCACTGGAAATACCAGCTCATATGTCTCAAAGCTATCACTGTATGAGACACTACATCATGACCATGAGTCAGACTCTAACTAAACCTGCATGGCCTGAAGCCACTACATGTGTCACTGCAGCGGGCTGCAAATATCACAGCGCTATACTCTTGCCACCGCTGTACTTTGGCATGACAAAGAGCCAGTGTTCTGGACGTGCACAAAATCACAAAACGTCTGTAGCTAGTCACATCATGGTATTACACTTCCTCACCTCCGCATCCCCTCCCTCGACCACATTCTTCCATCCCTGTTTCTGTCAAAAGCCCATGATCAAATGCACTTGCTTAGATTTATATAGTTCCATTGTGCCTCAGAGACGTTTCCATTCCACCCCTCCACTGCTCCTACCTCTCCTCCTGTGCTCGCTCTCTTCCTTCCTCCATTTCTCTGTCACCATGCATCTCTCTCACTGTGAGTCGTCAGGTGAACATATGCATTTTCTTTACAAGAAGCAGTGACATTAAGACTTCTCAGCTGTTTGAAAATGACATTTGGCAGGGGAGTAAGGCTGCGCGGTGAGCACACTGGTTCTCTCCCAGTCATCTTTTTGATTGATTTACCCTCTGTGCCAGAGATTGTGTGATAGATGGTCTTCCCTGTCACTGTAACAGCATAAAAAATAATTTCATTTGTCAGGTATGCTCTGCTATAAAAAAAAAATATCTCCAATTTATCAATGGGCAGCACGTGAGCATAATATTAAATTAAATTAAGGTTTCTCATAGTGAAAATCATTTTCAAAGATCTAAAAGAAAATGAAATAATGTTTTTCTTTTTGCTCTTTTTTTAATTATTTTTTTTAGAAGGATTCTTATGCAGGCAACATTAGCATGGAGAATGAAAATCAGATGAAGGGAGTTCATGTTCAGTGGAGGGTATTATCAATCTGCACTGCAATCTGTGAGTGCGAGCCTGTTTTAAAGACTGAGCCACTCTGATCAGTGATGTTAAAAGGCATATTTTTCATTTATAGTTTCATTGCAGTGGTTAAGAGAAGTAGTCATGTATTGTTTTTCTTTTTGATTCCTCTAATTTTCCTCTTACTTTGAAATCCCAAGCGAACTACTCTGCAAGCAACCTGTGCTTCTCAAAATGCCCTATTTGCTTTCAAGTTGTCTGCTAAACAACATCAAAAAACATCCTGAGAACATTTGATCCTTATTAGAAAAGTACAGTTAAGACATCACATATTGCTTATATCAGTATCTTGTAGGGCTTGTTGATTGTGTGTATGATATCCAGACACTTGTTTAGACTGTGTATAGGTCCCCTTTTGGTTGACTACAGCTCACACTTCAGAATAAGTCCTCCATAGGTCATCTGTGCAAGCAGTTTTTTTTTCTTTTTTTAAAATGAACCTCAGTTATGTTTTATTTAGAAGATTTTTAAAATCTTAACTGATTTAGAAAATGTGAGAGACCACACACGACAGAAAATAATGACAGATTTCACAGTTTTGACCTTGTAGTGATTGATGTGCAATGAGAAGACCAAGACAGCACACCACACACTAACAGATTGTGTCTACCAACAACCAGAGTCTTGACTCTCAAAACTTTGGTCTTCAGTCAGCTCGCTTCCTGATTGGCTATTGTTCCATTCCATGTGACAATCAACAGAGTGCGTGCTCGGCTTTCCTCAGTGTCCCCCCCCAACACAACCAGATTTTTGATTTTACATATTATTAAACATGTTCAATATGTAAAATCAAAAAAATGCCTCAATCATCCTCAGAGCAGATCAGGGAGGTTAAAATCACTCTTGCACACCTCACACCACAGGAAATCTGGCAAGATTATCTTTAGAACCATCAGATAATCTGGCCTTTGCAGACTTTGATCGAGAGATAATCAGCCCAATTATCTTGTAGTGTGTACCCAGCCTTAGACTGTTGCTGGTACGGTCCTATGGGTTGTATCCAAGGGTAGGGACACGCGACCTATATAGTTGTTTAGGTTGGGGGACTTTGGTTGCGAGTCTCTCTTGATTCTAGCTCTCAACATTTTCAAGTTTTTAGTGGCATCCTAATTAATGTTCACAACCTGTCACATGTAAACTGAAAATGAGATGAACAGCATTAATCATGGAATGTTGATTAAATTTATCTGACATGAAGTAAGGAGTACTCTACTTACATTTACACCTTATTTTCAACAACATAGTTTGTCTTTATTTAAGGGTGTTGATTGTGTCAATAACTGCATCAGAGCTGCTGAGCCCTCTCCTGTTGACACATTTTATAGTTGCAGTGGATTCAGTGTTAGAGATTGAGGCCAACTTCCTTCTGTTTTTGCTGTTCGTTTGTTGTATTGGGGTTTTTTGACAGCTTTCTTGTCATCTCAGATCAATGTTTTCATAATCAAAAAAAGATTCATGGAGAGGCTAAAATCACACTTGCTTAGGTGGTGACAGCATCAGTCGCTTCTGCAAATCCCACAAAATAATGAACTGAGTTAAACAAATGTTTACGCTCTTGTGACAGGGCAGTTGATCCATTCATGAATGTGACCTTTAAAACTAGTTCAAGTTGTTTGACATAACCAAATCAAGTCTGGGAAGTCAGGGATGAACTTGCATTCACACCACACTACACATGGGGTGGAGCCAAGTGTGAACAGGGTTTAACACTGTCAGTCTCTCTGTCTCTCACATATACACACAGACACACACACACACTATCAAAAGCCACCTGAACAGCTGCTAATAAATTGTGGTTGGACGCATTAATCAACCTTTGATTCTCTGGCGGTCGCAACAACAGCCTTAGTTAAAGCAGATGCAAATTGCCTCCATTATACAATGATGGCGAGAGCTAGCTTTGTGCTCCCAGACTCTGATTTCAGCGCAATAATTATCAGCAAAATTTACACATGAACATGGAACAAATTAGTGTTTTGTACCCAAAAGAAGAGGGAATTTGAGATGTTGAAAGACTTTTAAGGAGTGAGCTGGAAATCCTTTTTTGTCTTTGAGTGACTTATGAACAAGTATCAAAGTAATGCTGTGATTGAGGGCAAAATGACAACACAATCTGTGACTTGAAGACCAATAGCATTTGAGTAATTCTGCTTTAGTTGAGAGATCTCATCCTTCGCTGATGCAGTTTCTTTCATTTACAGGGGGCTTTTGAACAGGATGCCCAGAAGCAATGAAATACTGTCACTGAAAAAAACAAAATTGAAATAACATTTTAGTGACTCAGTGCCAAATGAAAGATCTCCAAACTTGGCCACATGGAATTTAAACATAAGCAATTTTTTCCTTTCTGCAGTTTAAAAAATCTGTGTGACACCAATCATTGATTCAAGCCTAACGTGCGAAGAAGGAGGAAGCTGTTTGAATGTTGATCAAACACGACTGTACTGTATGACTTGCAAGGCTGAAAAGAAATATATTTCCACCAGCCTCAATCGGTGCCAGGAAAGGGGTTCTTCTCATTACTGCTCCCTGTGATGGGTGTGAGTTTCCCTCCATGGCAGTGAGCTGCCATCTTATGCTGTCATAGCCCAAAAGATATGGGACAAATCTTACCCTTTAATCAGGAACCATCACATCCCCTTTAATCAACTCAACTGTCCACGCCATGCCACTCTCTTTGGTGTCTATACACCATGTACACATGAGGATTACCTCTTCTGCTATGTATCAAAACTCCTCCTCATTAAAAATAACATCCTGGATTCTGAACAGAGTTGGAGATTTTAAAAACCAACAGAATTCAAAGGTGGCTTTGGACTGTGATAAGTTCATTTAAATTTGGATGAGGTACAGAATGACAGTGCTGGACTTGTAACCTCCTAAATGTTGTGATGAAGTCGTACAGTAGTAGTAGTAGTAGTTGTTATTTGAAAGAACAAACTACAAGAAAAAAAGATTTCTACTCACTATGAATAGCCTCTGAAGTACATTTTGTCAAAATGTCATTGAAAATTTTTCTCACCATGGTAACACTCTTTAGTGCATTAAGCTGTGTTTGTCTGAATGTATGTACGATATGTTTGTGTGTCTGGTTTCTACTAGAGTACTAGATCTTTCTCAATGCGCATGATATAATTTGGTGTGTAAGAAGTGTAATCGTCCATTGGCCTCCATGTCTTTATGTTGGAGTCTTTCCTTTATGAACACCATTGATGTTTTCTTCTTCACCCCGTCCTTTCTTTTAATTTTTCAGGTGTGGGGAAGCTACATGGTTGCAGTAAATAGTGATATTTTTCTTGACCAACATCTAATACTGTCCATGGCTGTGTGGGCAGCAACAGATAGCATAGAGGTCCTCTGGATATCTTGTGTCAAATTCAGCTATTTGTTGAGACCCCACAGCAGATGCAGATGATTACATCTCACCAGTTGCTGACCTTCTTGCCAAAGATCAGGTTAAATCTCCATAACCACAGCGAGACCCTAATCTGCACTCCCACCTTCAAAAAGACCCTCTCCAGTCCGACAAGCATTTAAATGATAATTAATACTTAAGCCGCCAATTGTAACGGTAACCCACATAAAGAAGAACCTGCTCTGTGCCCCACTATTTCCCTCTGAAGACGAAATAACTGTCCACCCTAAGGCTGATAGACAGGCTACTTTCAGGCCCCATGAATAACAACTAGCCATGGAAAACGCTGTGGCCCCACTCAAGTAGGTGTCAGGAAGTCAAGTGGGTTTTGTGTTATCTCTTCGTACTTTCAGCTGCCTATTAGCATAGCTATTCAGACGGCACGGCCCATGGCCCACAATGGGAATAGAAAGAGGAAGCCAATCTCTCTCTCTCTTACTTCCCTCTTTATGTCTTTCACTCTTGAGTCTTTCTCTCTCCTCGCTCCCTCACTCCTAACTAATCCGCTAAGTCCCATGGGGGGCTAGAAGTCGTTGAGTTCTGAAGTGGCTTTTTGTCTTTTAGTTTTGTGTTGGGAAGTGGGAAGTCCACCTGCTCTGAAGAATTTCAAAAAGGTTGTGTGAGTGGACTGTGTGTGTGGTTGAAAGGGTGTGTGTGTGTGCCTGTATCTCTAAGCTTCGCTGGGAAAGTTTAGCCAGTGAAATTTTCTGTGAAGTGGACAGACTTTTTTTCAAGGGTAACTTGTAATTTTTATTAGAATGAAGGCAGAAATCTCAGTTGTGTGTTCTTAAATTCAATTCACCACATGTTTATACTGGCCCTGAACTTGTGCAATTTCTTTATCACACAGAAGAACAGTCATTTGTCATTTATGGTGGGTCAAAGGAAGACAGAAGTGAAATGAATTACTTTTTAATGACAGATGAATTATGTTTCTTTGTGTAGGAGATTAAGTTATTGTAGAGGGCTGTATTCTTTAATTTAAAATAACACATCTGCAAATGTATTTTTATTCCCTTTCAGTGAAGTCAATTATGTTCACCTTTATATAGCAGGTGCCCTTTTCAGAGGCTTTGTAATATTACAATCTTAACAGCACTATACTTCAGGCACTTTCTCCAATTCTAGAGAAATGCAAACAAGCACTTTGTGTTTTTTCCAGTTTTGATATTGTTTATTTTGATCACAGCTAAATTAAAGAGGCAGTGTGTTTTTTGGTGCTATTTGTAAATTTTTGCTATTGTTACAAAGCTAACACTTGCATTAACAGCTTTTTACTACATGTCTAGAAGAAACACTGCAAGCACAGCATCAAACTTCATTCCTTTACTTGCCAAGAACTGTCTTTAGCAGTGGAAAGCAATGACAATATTTTGCTTCTACCTTATCCCTTCTTTGCTTCTGCTTAAGTTAGCATGTTAACCAGCTAGTGTTTATTCTAACCTCTTGTATTGTAAAGACACCAGTGGCTGAAGCTCTTGGCAAGCAACCATCACCACCACCTGCTCCCAGCTAGAAAACAATTTTGATTGTAGAGAAAACTCACAGATGGCATGTTTAAACTTCTGGAGTGGTCCATAATCAATGCTAAATCTCGTGTTTGAGCAATTATTAAAATAAACATAATTAAACACTCAATATTGCAGTGGTCAGAGTACCTTTTGCAAAAATACTGTTGTAACAACTTTAGAATTTCACTTCAACTCCATTTCATTAAACTGGAACTCCAATAATTTTACACATCTAAGTCTGTTTACAGGTCGTTGAAGAGCACTCAGGGGGAGTTGTATCAAATCTGATTAATTTCCTCAAGTTATGTGACTTGAGTCAGTTTTGCTTGGGTCTGAAGACTACAAGTAAAATAAATAAATAAATAATAATAATCAGAAATCAGCAGGTGTGGAGTTAAAAAGAGGTGAGCTTACCAGACCTTTGCAGCCTGCTCCTCATCCTTGCCTGCAGCTAGCAGTGCAAAGCTGTGTTACCTGCTAATAGTATAAAACATCTGAATCTGTGACTGGACTGAACGGTTGGTGGATGAGGTGCAGTGTGAGTAATTCAGTGCCAGGTTTTAATGCAAAAGAAGATAGTAGAGAATAAAAAAGATGATCTCCTTAGTTCTGTTACATTGATTTTTGATCCTTTTTTTGAACTGTACATCATGAGTCAGGCAATATTATAGGATAGACACATCCCTATACAACAATAAAACCACAATATTTTTTTCTGACCTTTTACATTGTTCATCTCTGATATTCTACATTGTTGGTTTATATAGATTTATTATCAGTTAAATAGTTAATAATGATCATCTAAATATTGATTAGTCGGAGTCAACTCTAAGAGAAACTCAACCACTGTTCCTCTGCATCACTGCCAATGGTACATAGCAGTGTATGCAGGCAAGCAATCAAACTACACACACTCAGCCATTTTATTTTTGGGCATATCGATTGAGCCTGTTGCCACAGTAAATGTCCATCTCATCATTAGCTACACTACAGTTCCTCTCCAGCTTCGGCCATTCAGCTGACCTACAGAGCAGCCCTCTGCCTTCTTACCGTACAATGTGTGTTTCACTGTTGCAATATCATATTGATCCTTTCCCCCCACTTTCCTCTCTGCCTCTGATGGCTTCTCAATAAGTGCATAGATCTATGATTGATTTTACCATTGGATGTCTCCTTACAGTCATTATGAGAGAATTTGCAGGGGCCATAATAGGATCTGATGGCTGTGAGTGTTCACAAATCACTTTCCCATTGAACCAAAGTTGGATTCAGGAGACTTCAATCAAGATCTTGTACCAGAGAGTGCCACTCTAGATGTATTCTGTTATCTTTTGCACAAATACAGAGTTTTTACTATCATAATGCGTAGTTTTATCTGTAACCTAAAATGTTGTATATGTCCTGTATGCCGAAAAGTCACTCCAGCTTTCCCCCCTCCCCTTCCTTCTATGTCTGTTCTTGTGGCCTCTTATTCTTTCTTCTAAATCCTTTATTCCACACCATTTCTTCTCCCTCCCTCTGTCCCTCGCTAGCCGTTGCCATGACCTTTTTAGCGGCTGCTTAAACAGATTAGCTGTTATTAAGAGCTATGCACCGCTGATGACTCTTTCATGAGGTAGGGCCCCGGTCCCGAGGGGAAAGAAGATTGGAGCAAAAAGCGGGGAGGGGCTGGATGCAGAGCGGTGGGTGGGGTGGGAGAAACAGAGAAGCTAAACAGGTAGGCATGCACGTCAGGGAAGAGCAAGTTGATTCTGGGAAAGAAGCAGGAGGAATAATGCAGAAAGGGCAGTGGATAAGGCCAGTAATGGTGTTATTAGGAAAGAGATTCATGGAAGGGGACTCACAACCAGACATAAGTGACAGAGGAATGGGAAGAAATTGAGAAATGGAGGTCAAATAAAATTGATAAGTAGATGAGAGAAGGGTCATGTGTCAGTGTAACTGATAGTGGAGATATTATGCTGCTGACAGTAAAATAGAAAGGGAGGATGGTAAAGGAAGGGATAAATAAGAATACTGATACTGAATATGAAAAGACTGGACATAGTACACAGACATGTAACTGGAAGAGGAAATCATGTAGATTATTTATTTTTTAACAGTATCACTGTTAAACCCCTCATACATCTAGATTATGCTGTGTACTTATAAAGGACCCAATTTGGATTGGGTGATGTGATGACATATACTGTTAGAAGACAGACAATTGTTAAACCGTAGAGAATCTGCTATATTGTTTCTATTCAGGTAGTCTCTTCAGAAATGTTTTCTCTAGTGTATGTCATTTACGACAAAGGCAGTGGTTTAGCTGAACATAAATTCAAACACCCATGTTGTACTTAAAGTCACCAAAGAGAAAAGACAGAGAAAACGTTCAAACACCCCCTTTAATGTTGCAGATTTAACACAATTTGTTGGAGGCCGGGTTGTCAAGATGACTTTTGTATTTACTCATTTGGCAAATACTTTTATCCCAACCAACTTACAAGTGAGGGACAATGCTAAAGCTTCAGTACAGTAGGAGACTTTGAGGTATGTACTAAGTACTGAAATATTACATTTATGTAAGATGCTTTTGTATATTGTGTACAAACCCAACACTAGAGTTGAGGAGGCAACCCCTTAAATGTAGTATTTAGATAATGGATATCATTCTGCAGCAGATTTTACTCAGAAGAGAAACTTAAGTGAGCTACATGAGAGAAAGTACTTCAGTAAATATAGCTGGGAATTGGTCCTAGCCTACATTAGAGACCTGCTCTCCATGCAGAGGACAAGATAACAGCCAAGTGTCACGCTCAAGTAAACAGTTTTCCACCATGGTACATTAAATGCAACTGCATTGTTGCATATAGTCTCCCTTGCCAGATGTCAAATGTCACATAAGCATTGCATCACACATGGAACATTTCCATTATGGAGATCTATGGGTGAAGGGCAGAAAGCCAGCATACAAAGATAAATACACATACTCTAGCCTGAGAGTATTTACTAAGTACTTATTTGATCCCGTGGGTTAATGAAGCAACAGCAAAAATACTGCTCGTATAATGAAAAAGAAACTTCTGAAGGTAGAATGTCCCTCAGAGGATCAGCACCAAATTAACTCCAATTTTTTTTTTCTCCCCCAGACTCTCATTTGCTCTCTGAAACTTACCCTGATAGGTCAATTGCTGTATGCATGGGCCAAATTATCAAACACATTCCTATTTTTCAACTAAATTGAACTCCTCCCACCACCACTAGACACACACACACACACACGTGTATATATATATATATACACACACATGTTTCTCCGTATAAATTGTGCTAAGAGTACAGTTCCATTCAATTTGCAGGTTTTATCGATCCTGAAAAGTAATTAGTAAGAGTTATTATAAACAGAGAATGATCTGTGTTAGTTGTTCTCAGTGTTATCCAGTGACTCATGCATACAGCGTTGCATTTAAAACTCATTTTTTATTCCGAGCTCTTGACAACTGATTGTAATAACCATAAAAATGGCTCCTCATGGTTCCTCGATTTGCTTTTTTCCCCTATCCTCTTTTTCTCCTGACCCAGCACCATTCATTATTCTGATGCAACAAAAATGGAAAAAGAGGAACTCAAGGTCACATTTCATCAATTGCTGTTGTGTGCCAAAGCATATTTCTTCCTTAAAACACCTTGACATTTCTGTTATAGAGCATTTTTCCCCTCTCCTGGTGAAATATGCTAGTCAATCCATCTGTGTGTGTGTCTGTGTGTGTGCACAAGAAATATAAAGTGTGTGTATTTGTGCCTGTGCACCTGCCTGATACCTTTTGTGCGTGAGTGTGATGTACAATCTAGTAAATTGAAGCAGCGTGCGGATTGGGCTATCGATGGATCAATAAATTGATGTACAGTGTTGGTTATGAGCTCTGTCAGGAGCTGTATGTCATTGTTTTATTGACTACATTTATAGTATTTTTGTCTCCATCCAATATATCTCTTCCCACTGGATGCAATTAACATTTACTGACATTTTAATGAACACTTTTCTATAATCCTCTGTGATTTCATAATCAGTGAGGCTTACCACAAACAATAATAAGGTTTACCAACTGTTGAAGAGTCCCTCAACTGACTAAAGCCCTGAAATGTCAGGTATATGATTTGACAATTTACTGGTAAACACTGTAATTATCTCCAAAGATTAAAAAAATAAAAAATAAAAATCTGTCACTTTTCTCTGCATTTTCTCCTGTCGCAAACATCATCATGTCACATTTCGAGGTGGGTACATGTCAAAACTGCGATATCTGTCAACCAAAAAAATATTAGACTAGAGAAATGGAAAAATAAAAAAAATAGCAGGCTAGGGAAAAAAAGAAAAAACTAAGTACTCTAACTTGTAAAAGTGGTGTTTTTAATTATCTCAGTGCAGAGGGCCCGGGCACAGATTAGAATCAGTCTGTAACCATGGGCGACAGCAAATCCGAAAGAAGCAGTGGTCATTGATGTGACAGGCCTCCTGCCAGAGGGGGCAATGCGGCCAGATTTACCCCCTCACTCTGACAACTGTAAAAGGTATCACACATATTGTTATAATGAGGACCAGACTGGCAGTCCTCTATGCCCTTCACTCTATGCTGGGAGAGGAGGTAGGAACAAATACACAAGGGGAGAGAGGGAAAGTAGATAGGTACTGGAGGTACCACAGAGGGGGTGAATAGAGGCTGAGCATGATATATGATCATAGATGAAGGTGCATGAAACACGAAGGGCAGGAAAGGTAAGAGTTCACTTAAACTGTTGGAGTAGAAGGTCTGCTTCCTTGGCATAAAGACTTGTATCTGGGGAAACTGCTATCCTAACTTGCTTTGACACAACATTTTTGTATGGATTAAACAAATGAGATATGACATGTTAACTGATAAAGTGATAATTATTTGTAACCATTAGAGCCAGGTGAGCTGTTTTCCTCTGTTTGTAGTCCTTGTTAAGCTAAGCTAACCTACTGTTGCCTGTAACCTCATATTTAATGGACGAACCTAGGAGTGGTAACTGTTCTCTCATCATCTTTGTCCCCCTAAAATATCAAACTTATGCGTCAACATATAACAGTCAGACATGAAAGTGGTCTTAGTCTTCTCTTTCTTTTATCAAGAAAGAAAAGTCTCTTTCCCAAAACTATTTGTGAAGTCTGCACCTTTCCATCAATCCAGAGCATACACTTGATATCAAGATTTTGTGAAGTTGGACACATAAACACAGCAGGCAGCTGTTAACAAGTTCCACCCTTAAGTTGTGATGTAAAACACTGTTTTGAATATCAATAAGCAATTTAGTATGCATTTGTGTCTCCACAGCCTAAATTGGCTCAAGAACAGAATCAGCAGGAACACAAAAACTAAAACAAAACATCAACAAATGAGCCCCACAGCTAAGACCCTGTAAAACTAATGAATGTATTTGAAAATGCATGTCCAGAGCAGACTGCTCAGCTAGCAGTCACCACAAACATTTTAGTCAAGGTAGAATTCACCAGTGACACACTGTAGCTCCCAAATTGCACAATATGTACAGCCAAACAGCTTACAGCCAGTTTTAGATATCATTAATGTCAATAGCTGGCAATCTCAGGAGCGTGATAATGAGCCATGAACAAAAAGCCTGTCTCACTGAAGTAATGTTGGGGGAGAAGCTTGCAGGCAGTGCACAAATACTGTAAATACACAGTCATTTTAAATTTAAAAAAAAAAAAAAAAAGACAAACAAAAACATTGCTCCCTGGCAGATGTCCAATTTGTCTGCACCTGTTGATAAAAAAGAAATCTTGTTCTTTTTCCTTATCTTGATTTTCTGCTAATCATTTTCATTTTTATGTTGGAGATTCTGTTCAGATCATTTTCAAATGCTTTCATATTTTCAGCTGTGATAAAATGTATTAGTATAGTAGTGCTTTGTATTGACTCCAATCCAGTTCATTTTTAGAAGGTTCAAAGCCCCCAATGGTTTGTCATCAAGCACCAGGGGACTGTGTGTGTGTGTTTTGAAGGACTGTGTAGCCTTATTATGTTCATGCAGCAGTTGATAATTATGATTCGGTCTTACCCCAGTTTAGCTCCTTAGAGTATTTTCTATGCTTAAGTGTGCTATACAAGGCAAAATCAAGCAGGCGTGAGTGTGTCCTGGCAGAGTCTGAACAATTCTTAAACCAAATTAGCCAGAATTTTGACAAATCAGTTTTTATTTTGCATTAACAACAATTATAAATTTCAGGTACACCCTGCTCTACTCATTCACCATTATTTAAACTGCTCTAGGCAGAGACCTTTTCACAGCTCAAGCACATTTAAATACATTTTGAGGCAAGTGTCTGCTTTATGGATTTGGGGGCACAGGATACAGACAGAGAGGAAGTGTCTTTTGATGCTGGAGCATTAGATAACTAATTAAAATTTATCCCACTGTTGGCTAAGCAAAGAATGCACTCGTACAGTAGCTGAATCTGTTCGTTTTTTTTCTCATATTTTAAACCTGTATGATAAGTTGGAATTGGCATCAAAAGCAGCAAATAATGTGTGATGACAAACAAAAAGCAAACATGGATGTTCCAAAAAGAGTAAGATGAATGTATTTCCTGCTTTAAAGGTGTCCTGTGGAGTTTTTTGTAAACAAACAAAACATATATTTCCATCCAGTGTGTCTAACCAAAATGCATTACGTTTGTCCTTGAGATCTAACAAATGCGGTGTAAAAAGTTTTTCATTTTTTTCTTAAGCAGACAGTCTTTTGCATTTGCTGGCACATTGCTGAATATCCTGACATATTACCACCACCTATCGTTGGAATAGTGTGAAACCATTGGCTTGAACGTGTATTGTGTCACACGTGCACATGCATGTGCAGCTTTGTGTGTGTACATGAGACAAAATGGTGCCCACTCATAGAGAGACTGCTTCAAGGCACTGCTAAAGGCCAAAACTCCACAGGTTACCTGTGGTTACCAGGTTAATGAAAAGTCAGAGGATCATCAAAGTTATCTCAATTCATCATCTAAGAACCATGAATATTTGTTCCAAATTTCTTGGGAATACGTTACATATTTGTCAAGATCAGGCTGGATGGTGTCAGGTATCACTAGAGTCGTGTCGCTCGCAAGGCTGAGAAGAGCTATTGTACAGCAGTTAACACTGAGACATTGACATTCCCTTAATAGACCAGTTTACCTTGCTGTTGACAGTCCATGTCCATCAACTGCATTATCACACAAAGTAAGAAAAGTTCTAACAAAAAGTAACACAGAATGTTCATTTTGGTGGATTACCATACAGGTGGCTTGCTCCCACCGTCTTGTTCTTCGTCTTGTTGAGGAGCCCAGTTGCAGATGGGAAGAAACTGTTCTTGTGGCATGAGGTCTTAGTTTTGATGGACCATAACCTCCTGCCAGAAGATAGTGTCTTGAAAAGATGGTGACCAGGGTCGGAGGGATCGGCCATGATCTTTCCTTCCCGCCTTAGGGTCCTGGAGATGTACAGGTCCTGGAGAGAAGGCAGGTTACAGCCGATCACCTTCTCAGCAGACTGGATGACACGCTGCAGTCTGCCTTTGTCCTTGGCAGTGGCAGCAGTGTACCAAATGGTGATGGAGGAGATGAGGATGGACTCAATGATGGAGGTGTAGAAGTGCACCATCATTGTCCTTGGCAGGTTGAACTTCTTCAACTGCCGCAGGAAGTACATCCTCTGCTGGGCCTTCTTGGTAAGGGAGCTGATGTTTGGCTTCCACTTGAGGTCCTGAGTGATGATGGTCCCCAGGAAGCGGAAGGACTCCACAGTTCCAACTGGGGAGTCACACAGAATGATGGGGGTGAGTGGAGGAGGTTCTTCCTGAAGTCTACAACCATCTCCACTGTCACGGCATTAAGCTCCAGGTTGTTCTCACTGCACCATGTGACCAGCTGATCAATCAATCTCCCTCCTGTAGTCAGACTCATCCCCACCAGAGATGAGCCCAATGAGGGTGGTGTCATCCGCAAACTTCAGGAGTTTGACAGACTGGTGACTGGAGGTGCAGCTGTTGGTGTACAGGGAGATGAGTAGAGGGGAGAGAACACAGCCTTGAGGGGAACTGGCGCTGATAGTCCGAGAGTCAGAGATGTGTTTTCCCAGCTTCACATGCTGCCTCCTGTCTGACAGTCATTTATCAAACCACCAGCGATATGTTGGTCAGTTGTCCGCAGTAGCACAACCGCAGTGCGCTGGTTAAGCTAACCGTGAATTCTTACTTAAGCAAAAAGGAAACGGTCTGTATGTAGTCCAGCTAGTTATCTTAGTTTGCCACAAATCTTAAAATTTGCCAAATTTCTGTAAACTTTACTCGCTAGAACATTTAAAGCATTTCTCAGTGATACAGTTAAGATAGGAAAAAATATGAATGGGTTGGCACTTAATGTTGATTTAAGCAGTGCTCCTGACTTTTGAGCTGGTGCTCCTCAAATTTTCAAGGAGCACCTAGTAGAAAAAGTTACTCTGAAGCCCTGATACGTCATCATTCTGATAGGTAGGGCAAAACAGCTAACAAAAACACAGTGTCAGACTGAATAATAAAGTCAAAATGATTGATTTTCGGACTTTAGTAAGTACATGTCACACATTAATTTCCCTTTCAAAACATATAGCAATAAATGAAAGTGAAAGGAAATAAGTCTAAAAAATTAGATGTTTTGCAGAGAGGTGAAATGTGACATACACAGCGGTGTGTTCACTGAGCTAAAAGACAGAAAGCAACCATTGTGGTAATTTGCATTCCTATTCGTTATATTTAGTTTATGTCTTTGTGCTACATATCTGTTTATTGCAGTGCGTATGCTTCTGAGGCAGAATACAGGTCAATGGGAGTGCTCTACTCTAAAAGCAATTTAGATGTTTCATGCCTTGCAATAAACCATCTGAGAAGTGAGCTCACAAACTCTCAGTCTCAAGGCAGATAATCAAACCACAAGGTCAGAGAGCTGCTTTCGTACTTGACACCATAAGTATTTGTCAATGGCCCTTCATTTGTACACAGATGAAAACAGACATAGATTCACTGTTAACTGCTACTTCTCAGGTCATGCAGTTCACTTGATAGGTTAAGCTAACACTTCTTCCTCCTCTCTTGACTCATTATTGCCTCATCTTTCCTTACCATTCTGTTTCTGTTTTATGTTTAAAACATTGCCCTTTCCCTCGTCTGCTCCTCTCGTTCTTGTCTCACTCTCTCGGCTCTCGCAGAGGGGCTCGTTTTGCTTTCGTAGTAGCGGGTAGACTTTGATGTAGGCTGACAATGTGACTTGTGCCTCTGCTAAATTTAATCATATTAGCTAGTTAACCATGCCACCACCGTGTGACCCACTGACAAAAACCGAGCTCCCTCTGCTCTTTCGGTCTCTTGCTTGCTCTCTCTCTCTCTCTCTCTCTCTCTCTCTCTCTCTTTGTCTATGATAATCTAGCCTTGGGACTGAGGGGGAGCAGAGAGCAGAGTTCTCTTGCGAGATACAGTGTAAATGTGTGTGTGTGTTTGCAAAAGACAGAAATAAGAGAGAGAATAAACATGGTATTGCAATTGCAGATTTTTTCCCCACCTCTTAAATATTACAGTTATAAAGATGATAACCTTTTCCTAAGTTCCTCACCTTTAAATCAAATGTCCATGTGTTCTTAAATATATTATTCTTTCAACTGTATGTTTATAACTTCCTCATAGACTGTTGACTGAAATAGCTTATCTCTAATAAGGCTCTGTTTACACAGGACATTGTGGGCAGTCTTGACAGACAGGGGCTCTCAACGGCCAAGGATGCCACTGAGTACTTAAGGACCGCCTCCACTTTAAAGGTCCACAAGGAGAGAAAAGACCTGCATGAAAAGTTGACACTGTGTGTGTGTGTGTGTGTGTATGTCTCCGCATGTCTGCCTGTATATGTCAAAGTGAGTGTAGGAGAAGGGACAAGATAGCTCTTGATTACAGCTGATAGGTTTATTTGAGGAAGGTCAGGAAGATTTGGGAGAGGAGCAAGACATGAGTAGCTGATGGGGATGATAGGAGAGTGATGGCACCGTTCACAAAACAGACACATAAGTCTGTTATTACACACGCCACAGAAACAAAGCCTTGTCAAAGATGATGGTTCTGAGCATCAGTATTATATGAAGCACAAAGTGAATTGCAACAAAATAAAATGAAGAGGAGCATTTCAACTTTTCTCCTCTGCAATTAGCGTTGTCCTTCCATGGGTTCAGAGATTGGACATGCCCACTGGGGTGCTGGAGTTGTCGTAGAAAGTGTCTGTCTGACACAGCTTAACCCCACGGCTTCCACCAGGAAGTGTCATCAATCTGAGACGTTGTATGTCAGAGGGAGCGAATGATAGACGAAGGTCAAAAAATAGGCAATGAATGATGCCTGGCAAACAGATGGAATAGAGAACAAGATTTATTGTCATACATCAGGCAACTTTCGCTACAAGTGAGAGATTTTTTTTGAATGCAGTGCAGATGTCTCATTATCCTGCTTTTTTTTCTTTTGTAATACAGAAAGAGATATCTGGCTGAAACTTTTCTCCTGTTCTGGCCAATCAGAAGGTAAACCAGCACCCCTCGCTGCATGGTTGGCCCAGTCTCAGCCTGCTCTGCAACAGCTCCGAATGGAGGAATCAATCGGATCATCGATCACCACCTGTTTGCTCGACACAGGGAACAAGCTCGGATGGCAGTCTGCATTTGATTATTACCGTTGTTTCAGGCATTCTGTGTTTGATTACTCCCGCCTTGAGGTTGATCTTTGTCTGATTACTCTAGCTGTTTGGTTTTTCTGTAATCGCAGCCTTGCATAAAAGAGCCTGTTTTGTTTTGGCAGGTTTTATTAGGGGCCTTTATCTATGTGTAAACATCTTGTTTCAAGGTTTTCCCGGATGTAGGGAGTAAGATGGTAGTGTGCGGGTTGTAGTGTGTGATTATTGATAGGTCGAGTTTGTCCGTGTGATTGCTTCTGCCGGGCAGGCTAGCGCGAGGAATAATTTCCAGCCTCCAGAACCGTGTGTTTATTTTTGTCACACCCCTACTACATCAGACCAATCAGTGTGGTCACAGCCCAGTCGCCCCATTCCACATATCAGTTGCACAACATCCGCTATCATCTCTTGGCTGTCACACTGATTGTAACTACTCAATCTTTGAGTCGTTAATACATTTTGATCCTACTGTGAGAAAATAATAATAAGCTCAACTTTGTCCACACTTTCCATTAAAATATCCTTCACAAAATGTATTGTTTAAATCCTATAATCCATGTCACAATTTGGGGAAGGAAGTCCATCATCCATATTTCCAGTGAGTCGTTATTATTGTGCATGAATCGCACAAATTTAGAACAGCCCTTTCATGTCAAAACCATTTTTTTTCAGATTACTAGTATGAGTTCTCCCTCAACAGTAATGACCACTTTCTCTCGACCATTTCTTCCGCGGTGCCAGTTGATAGGTAATCGCTTTGATTGACTCAATTAAATTCCAGTGTGCCTGGTGAATTTAGTTGATTATATTGCTTCTGTCAGACAAAACCCATAACATATTCTTCCTTGTTGTTCCGAAAGCAAAGGGGGGGTTTTTAGATTGACAACCATGCGTTTACTTTTTATCACAGGTCTCATTGGTTCACTGGTCTCTTTTACTGTGAGTTATGAGACTTAAAATAACTGCTCAGCTAAAAACATAAAAATCATTAAAACCGCTCCTACTTTTTCATCAAAATGCATTTTCATAAATGACACAGTATACTCTAGAGACATAGTACTGGTTAGTGGGAATTTCAGGATTAGGCAGGATTGACATAATCCAGAGGGAAAGACCAAAACCTAGTTAACCATTAAAAAGTAGGAGTGGGATAAGAGCAGAAAAGTCTACAGGAAAGCAAAGAAAAAACATTATCTCTTTAATATAAATAAGCGAGGCCGGATGAAAACCGGTTGGTGTGAAGGCTGACAGAAAACACTAGGTATTGCTTAATCCTGTCAGTGGAACCTTTCTAATCCCTTTGTTGTGAACATCACAGAAACATTTGGTGTTTTTTGTCTTTTGTTCCTGGGCTAATCCCTGGCTTGCTGGGTCTCTCAGGTCTGGGGTGGTACATTGATGACATGGTTGTACAGCCTATGTACGGCCAAACCACAGGGTCACATATACAATACCTGACCCACATGGACAACAAATGGTCATCCGTGGGTAAAACTCAGGAGGATAATATTATACCCTCTATGACAACATGAAATCCATACAGTGGTTTTGCTGAAAGCTTGGTTCTGTGTGGAAGTATTGCAGGGATGATGAAGTTAAGTTTCTTGTACCTTGGATAAATAGTTTTGGTAAGGGTTTTGGTATTTAATGAAGTTATGAAACAAACTTTAGGACAACTCTAGTTGTAACACAGTAACAATATTGTGTTAGTGTGTTGATGCTCAGTAAAATCATCCAATAAGCTTGGCTCCAAAGCTTTTATTTGAGGTCACATGAGACAATTTTTCGAAGATCTTCTGTTTTTAAACAAAGAATAGGCAGAATCACCAAGACCCAGTCTGCTGAGAAGAATAAATGATTCAAACCATAGAAACACTATCTATTTTCCAATATATTAATTAATATACTATTCAGAAAGAAGAAGAAACCGATAAAATAAGAAAGTCAGAAGAAAACACAAATACTGCATCATGAATTATTAAGACCTCATAGATCATTATCAAACATGTACCACGGTGATAGACACAGAGTGTATTGTGTTGTCTTTACCCAGCCATTAACACAGCATATTAGTGCTGAAGTCATCACCAGTAATTGCTGACTGCCCATGACCAGGCAATTATGTGCCTCTGTCTCATAGTATCTGTGGCACATTATGCTGTTAGAGCCAACATGGCATTCACAGGCCACTTTAACAGCCAACACTGGCATACTATACACTGAACCTGTCATGCCTGACCATGCATTAGTGGGCAGGCAGCGCAGATGCCACATAAAGATCTCAAGATTCATGATTATTATCCATCTGTCGAGAAACATGAAGCATGCTGTGGAAGGTTTAGTTAGGCTGAGTTCTTTACACTAACACATCTTGAAGCCATCTCTTCTTCAAACATTAATTTATTAAAAGCCCAGCCATTACTCTGTTTTTTTTCTTTTTGATTTTTTTTTTTTTTTTACTACTACTAAATACGTAACTAACAAACTAAAACAAAACTTGTACTTTGCATACATGCTGAGTGGCTTGTAAAATGCAAGACGTACAGTGTAACCATCACCTTGGCTGTGCTCTCTGATGGATAAACTATGTAATGGAGACATTGCTTCTAAGTTACCTCAAATCAAATTTCTTGTTACTTAGTTTTCAACATACACACCAATGACTAAATGGGATTGGGCAACATGACAGCTCCCCAAAAGTGAAGTCAAAACATCTCTTGGCTGGCTATAGTGTATGTCATAAACCCTGCCCAAGACATGTTAATGGATGAGACATGGGCCAAAGTAAAAATCAAAGTAGATTTCAAACACTTTTTTTTCTGAAGAAGTTTTTGGCATTTTAGGTAGTTCTTATTGTGATTGAACTGTTACAATCATGATTGATAGCTGCAATTGACCACAACATGTCTCCATGTTATTTTTAAAGCAAATATAGTGAAAAGAATGCCAAACATTTACTAGCTCCAGTTTTTTGGATGTGAGGATTTGATTTTTTTCTTTGTCATATCACTGTGAAAGGTATTTGAAGATGTCAACTTGGACTTAAAAGTTTTGATGGATTAATAACAAAATCAGCCAGGTAGTTGGCAATGCAGAAATTATGTACAATACCTATAGTGTTATAGTGATGCTATCCAACAGTTATACCATGAATTAAACTATTAGCACTTCCATTGACCCCTGCATGGAAATACACTGGCAATGATGGAAGTTCCTTCTAGATCCCCACAAAATGTAGGTTGTTACTTTGGCCTTGTCTTTTAAGTTGCCCAGCTGTTAGTATTCTTTTCCTCAGTGGGGAGCATTGCAAAAACATATTTTGTCTCAACAAAGTCAGACCTATTAAGAGACATGTG
The DNA here is from genome assembly GCA_033238685.1 of Lates japonicus. Lineage (NCBI taxonomy): Eukaryota > Metazoa > Chordata > Actinopteri > Centropomidae > Lates > Lates japonicus. Next base: position 5,572,754 of record BRZM01000043.1, on the reverse strand, counting down.
TTTGAACACTGAGAAACAGCAGCTCCGGCACAACGCTGCTCCCACTGCTCATATCAGAACAATGGCGAGGCTTACAGTGATCAACAGTGCTTAGAGATTCTCCTGCTTTTATCCACTAATAAACACCTTGTGGGAGCAAACACTAAATCTAAATCTCATCTTGGTTGCCTGTCTGGGAAAATAAAACTACAATAATAATGTGTCATAATAACACCTCAGTGTCAAGTGATGGTGGCTTTACACAATGGACTCAAATGCACACACAAATTCAAAGAGACCTGCATCCATTTTGCTTTCTCTGGAGGATGGTCTGACATCGCCTTGCCGGGCGGCTTAAAGTTATGATGTCAGTGGGTCATAGTGGTTTATGGGATTAAGCCCCCGGAGGAAGTCAGAGGCTCTTTAAAGCCAGGACATAACGGCCTCTAAATTTAATTGAGGTTGCAAGTGGGTGCAATAACAATGTCGTAAAAGGCAAGGAGGCATCGTGTGCTTTAGTGTTGTTAATATTAACAACAATGGCGAGAATGGTTATGATTGTATCTATTTGAAGAAGAAAGAGAAAAAGAGAGAGGAATGATGCTCAATAGAAAGTAGCATATTTATAACAAGTGGCAGAACAATGGTGTGAAAAAGATACATGATATTTAAAACACCTGTTGTTGGGTAAATCCATGGCACTCTCCTGACAGCTGTGTGTGGCTTCTCTTGAATCCCTCAGCATGAGAGAAGAGCAGATGTAGCACAAAGTACAAGTCTTCCAACATGGCATCAGTCTATATTGTGACATGGACGCCTACACACTTTACAGATCTGTCTGAAATCTCTCCAAGCAGCCCAAATCAATTGAAGCTTAGAGAGAAATGGTACTGTGAATATTTCTGCCTTGACAGAAACCAGCTTCAAAGCCTTTCTAACACAACTTTGTGACTTTAGAGAAGATCATCCTATCTCCAAAATCCATAATCGGGAGTTGGTACTGTCTCCTGCTCAACTCTAAGTTCATCCTTTTGTGTGTATGGGCCCTTTGAGATGCCATTATTCCAATTTCAGTGAAAACTTCCTCTACATTTGAATCTGTCTCGTATTTCATCTACCCCCAAAAAGAAAAAGAAAGAAAGAAATGCATTTTTTTTTTATCAAGCCCCTCTGTGTTCTCAGGGAGAGATTAGCATAATTTTACAGCAGGATTTTCACTGGCTAAGACTTGAAATCTGTCCTCAAATCCCAACTGAAGTGGAGCCTTTTGCTTTCTTATCTGTTTGTTTTTTCTATATTGTCATGTTTTTTTTTTCCACAAAAGCAATTAATGATTATAGTGAGATTGTAAGATCAGCAGACAAAAGGAATCATTCATAGGGGTACATTAGAGGACACAGTGTGTTCTTTTTTTCCCCCTATTTGGGTATAGCACATTCACCCTGCAAATAGTAAAGGTGAATTATAGTATCCACTGTTTTGGTGGCACACAGTCCCAAGAGCACAGCATCAGAGAGAAATGGATTCCAAAGTCAAACAGGCATCAAGCGGCACAAGGTGCACTGAAAACCCACATCCCAGGTAGAAAGTAAAGTAGCACAGGGGAGTGCGAGGAAGTGCGGTGGCTAAGTCAACACATGAATTAAATATCTTTACCAGAAACTCACTGTGCTGACACAGCACTTTGGCGATAACAGGTGTTTTTTTTTTTTAGGGTCAACTTAGTTTACTTCACTCCAGTCAAGTATCCAAGCATTTCTGTTGTTTAGTGCTGAAAGACAAGTATCCAAGTGTTTATCAAGCATACCACAGGTTTATTGTGATTTTATACTTTATACTTCAGCATACAAAAGGTTAAAATAGCTTTCTCTCATTGTTCTCACTTCAGAAGGGCACAATGGATCATGCTGAATGCTCGTCTGTCATATGTGACATCTCAGGAGATATCTCTCTCTGGTCTAATTTTGATGAAACTTGGTGGAGTGATGCATCTTCGTACCCTGATCTGACGTTTGAAAAATTATATCGATTGGCCTAATGGGTATTTAAAGGTCACATTTCCGAATTCCGAAAGTCCATACAGAAGTTGCTACAGCAGAGCTTCCATTTGAACAAAAGGTGAAAGGGAGGCAGAAAGGCAAGATTTGATGGTGCTCTAGGGTTACACAATGCTGACTGACCTTGAAGTTGCAAACTTTTAAGTATATTTCAAATCTGACAAATCGAGACAATTTAATATTCTTGCCAGTCTGTTCACCACATTGATCCAGACCAAAATGTTTAAAACATTATTGGATGGATTGCCGTAACATTGTGAACATTCAGGATGAATCCTAAGGACTTTGATGATCCTCTGACTTTTTATCTAGAGCCATCAGAAAGTCACTGTTTTCACTTATCCAGTGAATTATCTCAAGATTGGATGGACTGGACTGGTGCAAAGTTTTGTACAGACATTCATGGTTCTAGAATAATGTATCTTTATGACTTTGGTGTTCTCCTAACTTCTCCTCTACCTTCACCTTGAGGTTGGCATTTATTGTTTTGATTGAAACCAATTGCCAACTACTGGTTGCATTGCCATGAAACTTGGCACAGATATTCATGGTGCCCACAGGATGAACTGAGAACTTTTCCTGATGAACCATGATCACAGCACAGTTTCTGTTTGTCCAATACTTTAATTCATGGCTAAGCTAATGACATTACCATCAGCCTTAACTGCATTTTGTAATTCGTGCAAATAGGTAAATCTTAGTATGCTAACATACTAAACTAAAATGATTTGGGTAAACATTAGATCAGCAAAAGATTAGCATGAATTGTCTTTGTAAGCTTGCTGACATTAGCATTTAGCTCAAAGTATAATTATTTATTTTCACTGCGTAAGTACTACCTCACAGAGCACTAGCGTGTGATCAAAACATTTGTTCTTGACTCAGGGCTTATTTAGATCTTTCTAAAGCAATGCAACAACTAAAGTTTAAGTGACTGAATTTCTGATAAAAAATTGTTGCGGTAGTACATCACACAAAATGAAAAAACAAAAAATGTTAGCATCATGGGAATCACACCAACATTAGCCATAATAGAAATAAAAGACATTTTAGCAGTTGCAAGACTGCTCAGCTGTAATTTACAGTTTTCAGTTGATTTCCCAAACTTGTGGATTTGTAATTTTTCTTTGGCATATCTGACAGTCGACATTTTGGGGATCATTTTATCAAACTTGGAAGTTATTCCAGATGCTTGACTTTTTACACATTTCTAGTGTAGATGTAACTTTTAAGTTTGTCATGTGTCACTACCCCAGTGTTAGTCCTGGTAACATGATTGTGTCACAAGATGCACAAAACTATCGCTACGATTAAATACCCTTGTCAAGAATAATAATACCCTTGACTAATAATGATAATTACTTTGATGCTTGATGAATAATGTTGGATTACTATTTTTTATTTAATGGGCTATATTGGGTTTTGTGACAATGTGTATATAATAATATATTTTTTTAAATGAAGCAGTCGAATATGGATTTGATTTTGACGATGATTAGCATGGCAACAGATGAAACGTCAATGCTTCAAAGTATTTGGGTCAGCCCTACGGGCATCAGCATCATCCTAACTTGCATACTTGGTCAAAATGTACATGAAACGTCGTGTCAGTCTCACTCACACACACAAATTTTGAACTGCTAGCTAATTGTACACAGTCATGCATAATTAGAGCCTCTTCTGTGATAGCCAAATGTTGTAACTGAGCATTTGGTCATAAAGTAATGAGAGGATTAGTTGATAGAAATGTTCCACTCATCTGGACCTCTGTCCCTTTATGTTCAGCTCAGATATTTTATGCAGCGTTTACAAGAATTTAAATTTTTAAGCTTTTTCACATCCATAAGCCATTTAGTTTCTCATTCTTTCCCCAAACAGACTGCTGCTCACCCAACCAGCAGTTTGTGTTTGAATGTATGCTGACATCTGTTAATAAAGATTACACACCTTACCCAGCATGCTATTAACGTCACAGCACTGTGAGTGAGTTTTCAATCAGTGCTCTACTCCTATGCAGCATTTCTACACATTTTTATGTTTCAAATATCCAGCTGTCACCTTTCCATTGAAAATAATATTAAGAGAAGCAGTTTCTCTATCTTACTCAAGGCTGCTTTGACAGGTAACATGATTGACAACTTCTGCCCTTCGACTTGAGACGACCTCTTACACCACTTTGTTATAATGCACAGCAGTTTTGATCCAGGTAACAGCATAAGACAGCATGTCTTCTGAAGCCACTCCTAAGAGCATCCACACATGTCATGTCCTTATCACTTCCTGCCACACATCTCATCTCCGTCCACACTCTTTCCCAACTGAATAAAGTGCTATACTGCACCACTACTTTTAGAGTTTATCCCACTCATTCATTATGAAGTGCCATTGTTTGCACAGTCTGCAAAACGTGTGTTTGAATACTATACCACTTTCACCTTGGGGATTCGGTCCATGCTCCTTAATGTTCATGATTTATTTTTCCATCTGATCCTACTCAGTATAACTACCTCATGGTGCAATGCTCCAGTGAACCCCTGCACACTCACCATCTGCCTCTGCAGCTGCAACAATACTGCATTACATGCTGCTTGGATTCGTATAATGACTAATGCTGAATATTCTGTACTCTGTAACACTGTACCTCGGTTCATCCACTTTTAAATAGTAGATACATTTACAGTCTTGCACTACGTCTTTTTGCATCATCTGTGAAGTTGTAGTTTACCTGCAAAAATTTACCATAACAGTGTGTGACGGTTAGTGATTTGTAGATTATTGGGTTATTTGCATTAATAATTGAATTTATTTGAAAATATTAACATTGAAAACGTACAGGACAAAAGATGTCCGGTGTAAAATGTATAAAATGTAAGGAAATATTTCATGGTTTTGGTGTGGTACCATCTTGTGTTACTATAGGTGGTGAGACACCTGTCCTGACCTGAGCAGGTGTTAACAGTAGGACTAACTACAGTGAACAAGCAGAGGTCACTTTGTTAAAGTAGCTAAGGTGTGCTTATTATCTCAAATCAAACCAGCAAGACCAAAGACTTAGGGAGAGATTGGTGTTAACTAGTATGTATGTGACTTGGTAACAGTTATTTGCTAATGTCAGTCATTTGGGGACGTTGTATTTGATTGAACTCCTCCTGCAGTTTTTATCATATCGACCTCAAACTTGGTCAGGATACTCTTAAGGCCTTTGTGATTAAAAGTTATTAAAAGATTTTGTTGATGTCGAAGGGTGTGGCTGTGGCGGCACCTCGAATTTCCATGACTCGCCATGAAACAGGAAGTTGCGTTTAAGTTGCTGTAACTCAGCCATACTTTGTTCAATCAGCCCCAAATTTCACAGTGATGATAAGGGTCCCAACATGAACACACCCACATGTCAATAGTCACAAAAAGTTATAGCGTCACCTACTGGCCACAGGAAATGACATATTTCAGACTTTGACGTCCTGTTACTAGAAGGTTGATGTGATCCACTTCAGACGTGGTCAGGAAGCCTTAAAGACTTCATGATGCCTTATTGTGAAAATTTTGATGTTCCGTTGAAGGGTGTGTCTGTGGCGCTGTGGCGAATTTCGATGTTTCGCCATTAACCAGGAAGTTGATGTAACTCATGCATACATTGTCTGATCTACCCCAAATTTCACAGGTTTGACAACAGACCTGTCCTGAACACATCTACATTCCAATATTGAGGTATAGTCATAGTCATCTAACTAGGTTGATCTGATTGACCTCAAATGTGGTCAGACAAGCATTAAGATCATAATGGTGCTGAATTGTGAAGACTGCGAGTCTTCATGGGATGCTGGGATGCCTTGCTGTATTGCCAATGGCGAATTTCAATTCCCCGCCATTAAACAGGAAATTGTTGTAACTCCCACATGCACTGTCCAATCTGCCCCATTTCACATTTGGTCAGAAAGCGAAAGCAGGTAATTGTCCAGTCTGAGAAGAAACGACAAAGGTTTAAGCCCCTCTTAGGATCTATCTGTGCAGGTGGCTGTCTTCATCCATGATGGAAATATCCAACTGATGGGGGCAGTAACGGACTTCTGACTCATTTGTTCTGTGTCTGGTGGTCATGCAGTTGCAGAGCAGCGACGTTCGACCTGCGGGGATCCTGCGGCCGAGGGTCCCCCGACAGGTGCGGGGTGTGAGGGCCCATTCAACGCTGCTTGCAGCTTTAATGTACCATTGTTCTCATTATGGAAAAACATGCACTTTGTTACATAATTTTTTAACAATAAACTTAATATCGATAACACATCTAATGATCAAGGATGGATCTGAGTGATAGATTAATCAGTTACAAAGTTACCTGATTCTTCTTTTTTCCCCCCTTCTTTGATCTTTTTTCATTTCTATTAGGGATGGACATTTTAATTACTTTTTGAAGTTGATTAATCAAGCCAATTTAAGTTGATTAGTCATGACATCATCGTTAACACGTGCCCTCCACCCAAAACATCATGTTTTTTGCACTGTAGTGTACAGATGCACTAACTTTATCTCCCAAACTCCACTCATCAAGAACGCACCTCAGACTAGTTCTCAGCAGCGTGTCTCATCTGTCTTGCGAGTCTAAAGCACAGAACCTGAAATCTTCCAGTCACCATCCATGTAATGGTGACAGTGACCAAAAAAAATCTGACATGAGAGCTGTCCATGCATCGGTTGTTATTGCTACTTTCTTGGCTTCCATCAGATTCTTTTTCAGAGCTGTAGCTGCATATCGTCTGAAATCATAAAGTCTCCATAACTATTTGTTATTTGTTCCTGACGTTTGCTGTCACATGAGCATTTCGGTACTCTAAATCTACAGTGTCTTCCGTAAGCACTGGCTGTCGGCCAGATTGCCGGACATTTAAAAAAATTCATCCCCTTTCTTAATGTTTCAAGTCACTTTATATAATGTTCTAACTGACGTCTTAAAACAGATGAGGATTTTTGTCATCAGACATCTGGATCCTAAGTAAACAGAGATACAAGCCGAGCAAACAGCCGCTGTCAACATCCTGTGTCCGCGTCACTGGGAAAAATGTGTTGCTGTGTGGCCAAGATGGCATTCTAAAAATACTGTATTAGAACAGGAGTTAAGTATTAAGTATTTAGTATTAATTTTATGGACTACACAATTACATTTTATTCCCATCAGACATTATTTCTAAGAAGAGTGTTCCATTATTTGTTGCTTGTAGCCTTAATGTTGCTAGGCTAGCACGTGTTGTCAGGTCTGTTTTATAGTGAGTATAGAGTTGGTCAGGCCTAAAAGTGTTTCATTAGCCCAGTCTAACCTGCGGCATTTTCAGAAGGCCCGTGAGAAAACAAATCAGAACATCTCCAGACATCTTTACTGCAGAAAGAGACCTTATAGAGCGCATACCACGTGTTAAGGCTGAGTTCTTACCACTGTGGCCTGGGTTTGAATCCAGCCAAGGCTTTTTGCTGCATGTCATCACCTCTCTTTCAGCTGTCTTTATCAAGTAAAGGCAGAAATGCCTGTATTTTATTGAAAAAAAAGAAGAAGGAAAAGAAGGAAAAAGACCAGGGTCCAAATCGTCTGTGGAGCAGCCAAGAGTTACTGTTTGTCACAGATGATGAGGAGCTCAAAAAGACAAATAGACTGCCTAAAAAATACTGACTGTTGGAGAAAATCATTTTCACCACATCCAGGGGTCCATGATGAGAGTGTCTGAGGATGTGACTGACCAGGTCATGTAGTATTGTATTATGTTATGCTTCAATGTAAGCATCACATGTTTGTTTTTTTAAGTTTTATAATATTCAGGCCAGTGTGGTAGATTTCCTCTCTATCTGGAATTGAGTATAGTGCATTACTACAATTACTAATAACTGTAAAAATCAAACAAACTAAAATATCGCCATTACCAGAAATTGGGAAACTACTATGCCTACTGGCAGATAGGGCCATGTGTCATTTGGAGTCATTGGATACTGCTTTTCCCTGTTTCTGTTAATTCCTATGTTTCTGTTTTATTGAAAGAGATTTAGAGTCTTTTTTTCATAAAAAAGTGAATATCTATACATACATCGTGTTTAACGTTGCTTCTTCCCTTTTTTAACCTGATTTAGACATTTTTCACATAATATTTCATCAAAGAATAAGTCAAAAGACAAAAAATCTAAACAAACTTTCTATGCCAAGTTTATATTTGACAGTTTTCTGTCATTGATGCATCTTTTTTGTTCCTACCAATGGGTATTTATGTCTGAAAGGCTCCATTCCCACTCGTGAGATCTTCTTTTTTCTATCACAGACATCAAGATTTTCTTATTTTCGTTTTAATAACTTTTGAGTATTAATAATAAAACCAGTGCATATGAAAATGTAATCAGTTCCTTCTGTTCAAAGCCCTCATTGCGCTGTGTATAATGCAAATCTGTACTTCCAAACAGAAATATAGAAGTTGCTCCATGTGTATGAATGTGCATGAGTCACATCAGACTGTCGCCTGTTTGATCAGAGACGCCTCAGATGCCATATACGGTTTTAAATGTTCTTCAGAAGAGTCTATTTGTAGAGGTTGAGGTGTGTGTGTGTGTGAGAGAGAGAGAGAGAGTGAGTGAGTGAGTGAGCCTTGTCTGAGCCCACCAGAGTTCCCACCATAGACACTGGGTCTCTCATTGTTCTCCCAGTGGCTGCTGATTGGGAAACAGCCTAGGCAACCCCAGGCTCTGTCTCTCGTTCCTTATCTGTGTTTGTGTGTGTGTGTGTGTGTGTGTGTGTGTGTGTGTGAGAGTGACAGAGAGAGAGAGCATCGCCATGTGCCTTGAGCATGCTAAGTGAGTGTGTATGTTTGCCATGCACGTGTATGTGTGTGCCTGTGTCTCCTGAATTCAGACTGTTTATCTTGATTAGCAGCTGCTAACTTTAGATGAAAATATCAGCAGAAGGAAAAACAAAGAGGGGTGAAAAGAGGGGTTGAGCTAGGATTTTTGACTGCTCTAGAAGTTGATGTAACAATTGGGTTTTCTAAAAAGAGGAATGAGTGGGGGAGAGCTAAAACTCGTTATTACAGTTGAACAAAGAAACGAAAAAATGATTCTGACAGATGAGGAAGGGAAATGAAAAAGGAAATATGGCTGAAGGGAAGGAAGGAGAGAAGGAAGACAATAGAGGGAAGGAAGAATGAGAGAGGAGGGGGAATATGGGGAGGAGGAATAAATTGAAATGTAAGAAACACTGCTGTGGTGTTTGAACTTTGAGAAAGGCAGCGTTTGAGGATAAAGTAGATAAAGGTTTGCTGGAGCTGACGGGGACTTCTCTCTCTCTCTCTCTCTGTGTCTCTGTCTCTCTCTTGCTTTCCCTCTCTGTTTTTTTCTCTTACTCAGACGGGCTGATTGAGGTTTTACCTGCAACTACAGTCACACACACACACACACACACACATATGCACACGCAGAGTTCAAGGCAGGATGAGACAGCTTTATTATAGGTCTGTAGATTGATTCAGAAGTGTCCACCAAGGATATGTGCAGTAGAGGCTTGAACTCTTAGATAGTGGGAGCTGAATGGTAAAAAAATGCCCATCTTTGCTGATCATCTACAATCAAAATGAACTTCTTTGAGTATTAAAACTATTCTAAGTATTAAAAGAAGGTTATCAGGTACTTTTTGCTTGAGGTAAAGCAGGCTAACGGCCTCTGGAGAGAACCCTTAAAAATGTAAAATAAGAACACGCTCAGTGGATTATCGCTGCTCTTATTGATTCCAAAGCACATTATAAAAAAATGATGCATCAAAAGTATAAAAAGATCCCTGCCAGCAACATTAGATGTCTTCTCTATTGCCCCCAGCTTCACTATAGTTTCATATATTAGTTTCATATGTACTTTGATGCTGATGAAATTGTAAAGATGAGAAATAACATAATATTGAATCGATTTTGAAAAATATGTATCATTCCTCCACCCCGCGTTTACCTTTGATCACATCACACGTCATGGCATCTCAGCGTGCAGGCTTCAATTAGGTTGAAAGAGCAGTGGGAGTTTCAGCAAGTGTGAGACGTCTACGAATACGGTGCACAACATAACAAGAGCACGTCTCAAACAATGCTCTTCATCTTTCACAGAGCTTTCTATACTCTGCGCACATTCGCAAAAGTACACACACACACACGCGTTCACAGATCTCAGGAGGGAAGAAGGAAAAGCATTAGAGAGCCGTCTCCATTCACTTTCATCTCTCATCTCTTTTTAATACCTCCTTTCTGGAGTTTTCTCTTTCCGCTCGCACTCCCTCAGCTGTTATTTTACCAACTCCAAGTGTGTGTGAAGTATATTCCCAATCAATCAGTGAACGGTTTCTGGTAGAGTTTGAAAGACTTAACTACTGCTCACCTTCAGGACATGCACAGGTGCTCTACGTGTGTGCATATGTGTGTGTGTGTGTGGAGTATGTGTACATGCTAGATCATGTCAGGCCCATGCTCCGGCCTTGTCTTCTTTCCTCTCTTGCCCTCACTAACACAGGCGGATGCCTCGTATCCATTAAGAAGTGCTCTGCAGCTCCATTCCTTTGCTGGGTGTCACAGTGCACTGAGCACTGGCCTGCGTGTGTGTGTGTGTGTGTGTGTGTGTATATACATCCAGCTTTGCAAAGGACGATGTGTGTCTGTCAGCGTAGGAATGAATGTGTATGTAAGTGTGCGTAAGTGTGGGTGTGTGCCCTTCAGACTAGCTCACGCTTCATTTGACTGCTGAATGAGACCAGAATCTCTCACTTCACTGGAGAATCCTGCTGAATTCTCTCTCCACCAGGGTACTGCTTCAGTAAGCACTCTTAATGGTAACCCAGGAAAGGGGAAAAAAAACCAGAACCCTTAAAAGCTGACTTCAGAGCCTGTTTCCATTGAATTTGTGGCCATTTTTCAAACTTCTCTACAAACTCTGAAGTTCGGCTGAGGTAGCAGTCACGCTTTATTTTCCCCTTACAGGGGGGTGGATGCTCACGGTGTGTATTTTCTCTACGGAGTGGGGACAGTGGAAAACCTGAGAAGAGCACATCACACTTAAACTTGTGGCAGTAGATCTGTGAAGGCCTGTAGGGGCAGGTTCAACTCCAGACACAGTGACAGAGCTGTGAGACAGAACACACACAAAAAAATACCTGCACATGCTGTGTACTGTATAGAAACCGTGGGCTTTCAGATAGCAGGGTACACACTGATCCAACTTTCTCTCTCCTCATATAGATTTTTATACCTAAACTGATGGAGTTTGGCAAACTTTGAGGATATGCTGTCTTAATTGTAGTTATAGTGGGAAATCAGCAAGAACACATCAAAAATAACACTAACAGAACATTCTTTTTAAGCTTGTACTTATCTTAATTACACACCAATCAGCCACAACATTAAAACCACAGAAGGTGAAGTGAATAACATTGATCACTTCATTACAATACAATGTTCTGCTGGGAAAACCTTTCATTCAGTTGGATGCTACTTTGACAACCACTCATATCCACAGCTACAGGCAATTTAGAGTCCTCAGTTAACCTGACCTGCATGTCTTAGGATGTAGGAGGAGAAAGCCAAAGTACCTGGAGAGAACCCACGCAGGCACAGGGAGAACATGCAAACTCAACACAGTAAAGCCATGGGCGAAACTGGGGTTTGTACCCAGAGCCTTCTTGCTGTGAGGTGACACTGCACCACCGTGCCGCCCCAGTCTACTACTTTCAGACTGAAATATCTCAACACTTGACACAATTTTGATCCTCATCTAGATTTCAATTGAATATGAGACACTTGGAATGACAGGTGTAAATCTAACATATCACTATCTAAGATAGTGAACACGTTAAACATTATAACTGCTACATGTCACTGTGAACATGTTAACATGCCAATCAAAGTAGCAGTAGTTCCCTCAGCATTCACATAGAACTGCTAGTATAATTGTAGATTCCTGTCTTGTTACCATATCCTGACTTGAGACCACATGCACTGTCACATTCAACTTGTAATATAGGAGAAACAGGATGATGATGCCCCCTTTCCATAGGGTGTGATGGGTCACTGAATGGTTAATGGAGTATGAAACGGACATGAATCATTTATCCCATGCTCCAGTGCCACTTCCAAGGAGCATCGAAGCTGTCCTGGCGGCACGTGGTGGCCCAACACTAATATGCTACCTGTCTGTATGTAACACAGTTTAGGCTGTAGGATTACTAGGGTTGTGTACAGATATAGACTTTACCAACAACACAGAGCTGCAGGGATAAGCAATTGAATAGAACAGAACACAAAACAGTATTTAATGTCAATCTGTCACATCTGACCAACACAGAATGTCCCTCCCGAGGCCAGTACTGGGGCTCATGGATCAGATTGGTACATTGTTATTGGAAACTGATCTCCAGTGTATTTCTTAACAAATAAAGAACACAAACTTGATTTCATTTTTTAGATAGATTCACTTACATGGCAAATGGCTTTGAAAATTGTGTTTTCTCATTTAGAAAACAATGCAAGTATGAAAGAAATTCTGTCTGTTTAAACATTGGCCTACAAGCACTTGAGAGTTGCCAAACAAGTTCAATTCAATCAGAAGCACAGTGAAAAATATGGCCTTGGGCATAATTAGAAAACACCATCTCTATGAATCAATCCAGATAGGCGTCCAGAAATTCTAATCATAGTGACAGAGATATACAGCTTGTTGACAAACACCTGGGTGAGGTCGCGCCTCAGGCATGGTAAGTACTGCAATGTGTGTGTGTGTGTGTGTGTGTGTGTGTGTGTACAGTATGTGTGTGTTGGCTTAACTCTGGTTTTCTACAGCCCGCAGAGCACATCTATTGCTAATAAACAGCACTCCCTTATTTCCTACTCTATTAATCATCTGCCTGCAAGTTTAGGTTTTTATGTCACAATCTTTTAAAAAAGGGATTAATCCGCTTTTACACTCTCATCACAGCAAGACACTCCAACTTATTAAGTCCCCATAGGGACCCAAACTCTTCAAGCAGGTTTAAATTAGTGTTTTCTTTCTCTGTTTGATTTACATCCAGTGATTAAATGGGGGCAGAGAGGGGAAAAATAGCTTACGTCAGCAGCTAAGAAGATCTTTGAATGCAGAACCATTATTTCACCACAGACTAAATCACTCAGATACTTCTCTGTCTCTGCCAGGCTATTTCTATGACACCAAATTACTCTGGCTTACTTCTGAAGCATGTGTCAAAGATGAGGTTAGATAAAGGTGGAAATGTAAACAATTTAGTTCATTAGACAGATTTCGCTGGTAAACTCTCAAAGGACAGGCTTTAAAAAGAACGGTCAAAATAGAAGCAGTGGATTCCTGATATTTAGTCCCCAGTATGAGTCAATCTCCAAAAATGCTTGATCCCACACCTCCCACAATATGATCTGAACCTGCTTAACCCCGTCTCCTGGAAATTATGTTTATCTTCTCTATAGTACAAAATTGTTTCTTTATTTACTCTATGTTGACAAATGTAATCACTGCCTGGATTATGTTCAGAGGCAATGTTTATTTGAGTAAATGAAGCATGCATTTGTCTCCTCCACTCCAGAGACCAGGGTTCACATCCAGACTCTGTCTGTGGTTAGATTTAGGTAACAAAAGCATTTTAGTTAAGGTTATGGGAAGACCGTGGTTTTGGTTAAACACTGATAATCATGTTTTTGTGTGTGTATGATTAAACTCACTGTGCATACACAAGTGCTGCCAGTGCCTGAAACGTTTCACTGACATGTTCACTGGCCAGTTACTTTCATCAACATTTCCTCATTATGTTAATACAGTAGAAATGGAATCTAAGTGGCGTTGTTTCCTTTAGAAAGTACTTGCTAGTGCAGATTAGTTGAATAAAAATGTAATTTCTAGGAGACAGGATCACCATGGCTGGTAAATAGCCACGTTTTAAACTCCACACTTTCACTTTTTGACTCAACTGCTCGTGCAACTGGTTTCATATGCTGTGTAGTTATCAAGATGTGTAACAGGCCCTAGTGTATCAAATGCGTGTGAATTCCTCTTTAAATTGCTCTGAGGCAAATGCATAGAACATATATCCCAACCCCATCACCAGACAGGAATGTTGCACAAAATCCTGAATCATGTTGAGTGAAATTTTTCATTTGTGTTCTTACAATATCTGCACATGGCAGTATGAAAAAGGTTATTATGATTGATTCAAATACATATGGCAACAAGGTGTGCGGTTTAAAAAGTTTGTGACAGGACACAAACTTCTCATGAACTCTGTCTTACGCATCCAAGTTGGCAAAACCTCTGCACACTTGCTCTCCATGTTACCGCTGTAATAAAGAGCCTCGTGTGAATGTTGACTCACAACAGTAATCAATTATGCGGACAATCCTGAATTCAGCTAGCTTTTTAGAAAGTCTTCAAAAATGCTTCTTTTCTCTGTACACACACACACACACAAAGAGGGAGAAAAATATTAAAATTGAGAGAAAGAAACCAGGGAGGTCTTGCCAAGTCTGACAGGCAGGGAAGGGAAGCTAATTATCCCATGGTGCTTGGAAGCTAAAGTGCTCATTGACAATCACAGGACTGCTCTCAGGGTGTATATAGCTATTAGGCTGAGAGACAAGGGTTGGCCAAAAGCACTGATCACTGTGGTCATGCAAGCCAAGCCAGATCAACCACTAGCCTACAGCTGTTTGACAAGTAGCATTACTGGACAAATTTCTGCATAAGTTATCTGACTCTTCAAGTATTGATGATGTAGGTCTTAACTAGAATAGACAGGGGTAGCTGGAAGTGGACAAGAATACATTAAGATAACAGTAACCATGGCAAATGAAGATGGTAATGAAAGGTGTTAACAAGGGTTGTGGCTTTCCCTAAAAGCTGTCAAGGTTTAACATTATGCTGAGCTAAACATACTCCTCTGATGCTGAATAATAGCCACTGTGCTATATCAACTGACTAAGATGCACTGGGAGCAGATGAAAATCTAATATTTTAAACAAACTCAGGAGCTGGTTTTTGAAAAATGGTGGCTACAAATCGATCCAAGCCACATACGCAATATGGATGCTTCTCCTAAAACATTGTATCCACAAGTGTGAAACAGGAAAGATAAATGGTGCGCACCACTGCAGAAGCAAATACCATAAGATGAAAACTTCAGCCATTGGGTTGTACATGAGATGATTATTAAACCCCAGTGGTTGAAAGTAAGCAAGCATTTACTGTATGTAAATATAGTTTTGAGATGCCTGTGCTTAACTTGAGTATTATGCTAATTTATACTTCAACTTTATTGCTTTTTTGGGGGGGGGAATATGCCAGTGCACATTGACTTTTTAATTACTATTAGTACATTTTACTGATACTTCTGTACTAAGGAGGAGTTTGAATGCAGACCACCAACTTGGCATTTTTCAATTGTTGTATTCATATTTTAACTTCAGTGAAGGACCTGAGTACTTCTTCCACTGATGTTATAGACAGATTTCTGTTGCTTCTCCACTCGTTTTTCATTTCGAGGGGCACAATTAGTTCAGATTGCTATCACCTCTGAAGCATTATGATAACAAAAACAAATATGATGAGGGTAAATCAGGATAAATCACATCTGAATACAATCTCAATGCAGAGACGCTAAAATGTCAGGTGTGAATAATGTGTATGACAACGAATTACAAGAGTTCAGAGCATGAAAACACTACCTATCAGTTTCAACCCTAGTGATGGCTATGATAACAATAATGGGAAGAGAAAAAGACAAAAGGTGAAGACAATGAAGTAGGAGAAAATGCAAAAGAAGAATAGAAGAAATCGAGAGGCACACTAGAACGGACTGTGTGTGCCTGGCTGACAAAACCTATTTATTTAGGCCGGTCAAATGAGCCTGATGCATTGTTCAGAACTCTATATTAAGCACAGAGGTTTGATCAGGCTCATTTTTATCTTTGTGCAAGAGCCATACATACTGTGTTTAGCCGAACTCATCAGTCTTGGACTATTCATCCAAGTGAGTGTAATTGAACTGCTGAGGTACTGCAATCTGCTGCTAACAGCAGCACCTCTCCACCCCCCCAAAAGCACACTGACAGAAATGGACTTGAAAAATAAAAGTGGCTGAAATTTGAATCTCACATCCAATCTTGGACACTAACGACAGATCTACGCAATTAACCCCATCACGCTTCTCTCTCAGACTGGGGTGAGGGTGCAGGGGGTGGGAGTATAGGTAAAACCGACTTGCACGGTCCCCACAATCTGGATGTAAATATGCCTGTTCTTTTAAATGAATGCCTTTATAAGCACAAAAAAGCCATCAGAATCCTCACTGCTCTGCCACCCCCCGGCAATGTAATCACTTTGTGCACTGGATATTGCATTTATTTTTTAATATTTCACTCTCCCCCGTCTGTTCGTCTCTCTCTTTCTACCTCAGCTTGCTCCCCTGCATGCATTCCATTTTCATTCTCACTCTAAATGGCATTTCTTCCCTAGAAATTAGATATCAGCCCAGCTGTCCCTTATTATTTCAACCCAGAAGTGAGGACTCCAGTTACGACCTAGATATCGCTCTCTCTCCTCTCTTTTTCTCTTATTCTGTCCTTCCCCACTCTCCCTTTCTAACCCTGTCTCTTTATCCCCTTTATCTCCGTTCATACCTCTCCCCTCCCTCTCATCCTCACCTCCGAGGGCCTCACCTCCTCTCCTGCCTCACCTATCTCTTGCATTAAATCAAATGGAACACATTAAAAGTGGCATGCACTGCAGACAATGGCTTTTATGATTGCCTGCCGTGTTCGGCCTGGTTGTGCTGCACAGCCCCATAAAATGCCATTTGTATCACCTCATTTCGTGGGGCCTTACGACACAGACGAAACAGAGAGGGAGACTGAGAGGAGACACGGAGACCGAGCCTGAGATATACTAGGTTGAGTGTGGAGAGAGGATGAAAGAGAGAATGAAAAAGGGGTGATAGTTTAGCAGAGAGGAGGAGATAAAAAAAAGGAGATAGAATGTAGAGTCAGAGTAAAATGAGAGTTGAGATTGGGGGAAGAATGAATAAAATTGGATGAAATGGCAGAAGAAAAATCTGCAAGAGCGATGGAGCCACAATGAGAGGGTAAAACGAGACAGGTGAGAAATGAGGGTAAAAAAAAAATGTAGGGGGGCTGAGAAAAGAACTGGCAGGGAATGAGAGGAAGGGATAAATGAATGAATAGGAAGAGTGAGAAGTGTGGAATAGAGAGAAATAGGTGTGAGTAGGAAGAAAAGCCAAGAGAAGAAAGGAGGAGGTGAAAAAAGGGTGAGAAGATGATATTGGTGAGTGAGTGATAGACAGTAATAGAGAAAGAGAGGGGGAGAGGGCTGTCTAGTGACTGAGATTACCCCAGAAAGCCCTGACACTATTCAAATAAGAACAAGCTGCCAGGACAACTACGAGGATTTAGAGCAATAAGAAATATATAGCAACCGGGGGAGAGAGAGCGAGAGAGAGAGGGAGCTGATGAGGGCACATCTCTTGCTCTTCCTCCTCGCCTCCCTTCCTCCCTCTCCATTAGTACAGTGAGCATATTGGGCTTATTAAATTCTAATTGTCTGTAATGGCCGCCCGGGCTCTCTGAGGCACCATGTGACAGGGTGAGAGTGAGCGGAGGTATTTGTTTTGCTAATTGGAAACCGTTCAGCTCCCTTAAGTGTTGTGCTGGTTGCCGCTGCTCGGGGAGTGGTTGATAAAAAACGGGTGGAACGATGGATGGATAGCACAGGTACAGCAGAGAGAGAGAGAGATAGAGGCAAGTGGAGCGGTGAGCAGGGCGGGAGGGCAGAGTGTAAGAGGAGCACCTTGGGGGTATTTACCGGTGAGAAGGAATATGAAAAATCAATGAGGACATAATGAGCTTCATTTAGAAAGTTGTCAGACACTAGAGGAGCGCTGTTTAGCATGCTGGATCCACTGTGTGAAACAAAAGCTGTTTACACAACACACCAATACAGTATGCATTACTGAGGTCTCAGAAAATATTCACAAAGGATGAGATTGCATTTATGCAGTCCATGCAGAGATGTAATGATATTTATACATATTATTTATTAATTAATTCACAAATGCTGCGTATCAGTCTCTATACTAAGGCTTGTTTATTTCCTGTCTTTGCTCAGGAATTTTTTGACCCTCCTTCACCGCCAATATCTCTCACGTCCTTGCAGCGTCCTTACACACAGCATGCCTCAGCAAACCATTTAAAGTTCTTCACTTGTTCTCCATAGTTCCTCTACACCCTCTTCCCTTTCCCTTCCTCCCCATGGCAACATAAGCAGCGGACAGAGCAGAAGGTGCAAAGAGGTGCAAAAAGCTTCTACCGTGTTTCCATATGGCCACACTTCCGCTGAGATCTGCACACACAAGCACACTCTGAAAACAGACATGCAGGTAAATGTGCACTCGCTATCTTCCAGATCAGGCAACCCTCCTCAACACACAGAAACCATTGTGTTCTCAAAGGAAACGTAATAATTACATAAATATATGTATATAAGTATCATTTTGAGCCACTTGACTCTAAATTTTCTGCCACTTTATACTTCTACCTCACCACTGTACATTTCAGAGCAAAGTATGGGACTTTGTACCCCGTTACATTTACTCAGCAGCTAGCTACCAGGTACTTTAATGATATTTTGCATGTAGTTAAAAGCATATGACCACTTTATAGATATGATGCATTGTTGTAGATTAAACTTTGTAGCAGTATTTGAAAATGGCCCCACCTCGACCATCTTCAACATTAAAATGCAGTTTACATAGCAAGGCATCAATAATCATAAGTCAGTAATACAGTGTATACAATATGCAGACTGAATTTGCTATTCACATATGAAACATTTAAGTTAGACATCTGGAAGAAGCCTGGAGGCAAAAGCCTCTTATCAGGATGAATTTTATATTTGATGAATTTCTTTGCTTTCTTAATGTTATCAGTAAGTATTTTCTTTTGGTTCCACTCGTGGGGCAGACGGATGTATATTCAATTTTTTTGGTTGCGTGATATACAGTATATTGGTGCTTTGTAAATCCATGTGGGGTGTGCCAAATGTTAAAATGAAAGGGTTCATTATGCATGAATGAGTGATTTTGATTTAAGTAAATTTTTTCAGATGATACTTTTCCTTAAGTACAGTTTTAAATGCAGAACCTGTAATGAAGTATTTTTAGACTGAGGTATTACTACTTAAGGATCTGAGTAATTCTTCCACCACTGCATATAAAAATGACAATTTACAGTTTTAAGGGGGGGGTTATCAGTGAATGTGTGTTGACTGTTTCATAGCCCAGACCAGTCACTTCCTGACTTCTTGAGATATGAAATGATAGTTAGTCAGCTTAATATCTGAGTTACACTGGCATTAAATTAGATCTGAATCTGGATACGTAATGTGGACTAGGAAAAATGCATTCTAATGCCAGATGTAAATGTATGCAGAATGCAATGGGATCAAAGTATAGTCAGATTCGCCAGACCACATTTGGAGGTTACCACCATGTTCTTCAGAGGGAGACTCCTGGTAGCAAGTTAAAAGGTTACCTAATTGTGCCGCATTCTGCTACTATAAAAAGGCCAGGTAAAAGCTAAAAAGCTGTAAGTAGCAGCAGTTTCGTCAGCTAGCAAGTCATGCCTTGGCTTGCCTTGTTTTGATGGCCTGCACGTTCTGTTCAGCTAGTTTGTATACTGAGACTGAGATCACAATAACGACACAAAGAAGATAATGAGAACACATTTTCATACCAGACTGTCATGTCATTACCGAGATAATGTATCCAGGTATAGATCACATGTCAACACCAGATGTAAAGTGGGGCCTTGTAGGTGTTAGTAGTCTCATTTTGTTGCCTTTCTAGACAAAGACTGTTTCCAGTCTTTTTGTTAGGCTAGGCTAAGAGGCTGCTGGCTCACATTCAACGTACAGACATGAGAGTAGTAGCAATCTTCTCATCTAACTCTCGGCAGGCAAGTGAATATGTTTATTTCACAAAATGTCAAACCATTCCCGTAAAGTCCGTCTCCACCACTGATTTGTATCATAAGTAATTTTGCCAGACCCCAGTCTTTTATTTGGAGGGTGATTTAGCTTCAGCAATATATATTTTTTGACTATTCTGTTCAAAAACAATGACGAACGGTGCTGTTCGCATGGATAGCCTGACCATTTAACAACGATTTCAGAGTCAAACCGCCCTGTGTACTCTGACACGATGCGACCTTCCATCCTGGCTGGCGGGCAGCTGTCGCATTTTCCAGAACAAACACACAGCGTGCAACATTCTGCATCATTGTGCTGGTGGCACATCAACAGTCCCCGAGGCCCGTCCCCGCTAAAGTCCGATCAAACCCTGACTCATTGCACCTCAGCCCCAGGCGATCAGCAGTCCGCCCACAGGCATCCATTACGTAATTCCGCCCCTGCCAGCCTTAACGACGATCGACGTTCCACGCCAGACTTCAGACCCAAGAGCAGCACAACCGTTGGCACGACCGAGTGACAGTTCCAAATTTTCAATTATTCAAACGATCATCCGTAGCCTGATAGGCTGTGTTGTTCAACCGTAGTGCTGAATTACGTTGCGGATTCAAATACGACGTTCAGCACGCGTCAGAACTTCAACCACTGGCACAACCACTTCTTCGCCTTCCATGTATCAGTACACCCAGCCCATCCGATGGTTAAACACACCGCTTCACGTTGCATCGTGCATCGCGTCAGCCCGGCACTCATCAGATCATCACACCATAGAAAGACAGCTCCCGAGAACGCACCGAGGTAAAACACATTTCAGTCGAACGGCGAATGATCGACCATTTGTAGCACCACGCACACCAACGCTGGTCACGTCGATGCCGTTGCTGCATTGCTTATGACCAATCAACATTTGTCACGGAAGTCTGTCGCCACACGATCATGTCCGTTTCAATCCGATAAAGCCAGACATCATTGCACAGACCCAAACGATTCTTCATGTCTGTAACGATTATTCATCTGTCAACGAACGACACCTCATTTCCGTTTCAGTCACCTCTAATCACACTGTCTCAAGATTGTGAATGCATGACCATGCTTCAGAGCCAACGCATTGTTTTCTTTCAGCACAGCGCCAGCGGCGTCCGTCTTCACAATCCTCATAATCATCACGATGCACGAGCATCAGATTGGTCAATTAGTTTATGAAGAGCATCATATCGCTCAACCGGTCAAAGAGAGCGAGATCAACAGTCTCGATGGCTGAGTACCATCTCGTTCGCAACCCGATACCGTCCTCGCAGAACAAACGGCGCAAACATTGTCGCCTGCTTGAACGCCCGTCACACACCGTCATCGCATCTCCTCAACCCCGCCACCACGCGGCCCAAAGGCCCCTTTCACAACGTCACAATAATTGAACAAAAGACAACACGAGAACCTCACCCAGCCATCTCCGTGCCCACTCCAGCAACAAACTGTTCAGCCGCCACCAGCCCTCCAACTGATCCAGAAAACGTTGCAGACTGTGAGTCAACCCGAGACCGCAGATACACGATCGCTCAGAAGAACGGCAAGAAACCAAAGCCTGTCACATCAAGAAAGTTCAGCAACCTCATCCGACGCCGAACCGTTGAGATTGGCAGAATCTTCCTCGCCAGATAATTGAAGATCACGATTTCGGGACATCCGGCCGTCCCGCATTTCCCGGCCGGTTATCGCGTCGTTCAGCCGTTCGTAGCCGTCACAACCGGCCAGCAGGTCGATCCATTCACTTGTGACAGCATTGACGTCAGTAAACTTCATCGACAGATTATCTGCACCTCACTGGCACGATTTGCCCGCCCATCCGACTCGTCATTTCACCACTGTTGCCCGTCATGCTGGCTCGATCCCGGCATTTCTCGCCTGTCGCTCACGTGCCTTCACATGCCACCATAACATCATAACAGTAACACCGTAATAACCGACCAGCAGCCTTGCGCTTCGCACGGTGAGGCCAGATCAATGAATCGAGAACATGATCCAGATTTTAGACTCATTGTACCTGCGTGATACTGTTGTCGATGCAGGGCCTCATCATCCCGGAGGCACTGGGATCAGGCACCATTCAACGAGCGTACCACCAACGATTATTCAGCGTTTTATGTAACCGTGTCTCGTTTCTTTGAAGAGCGAAAGGTTTACCTGAACACATGTACAAAGAAGAGTATTTGACACCAGACATAAAGCCACCTTCGAGTCCGATAGGTTCGGCAGCTGTCAGCCAGTGAAGAAGCGAAACCGCACAGTTACCACGTTCACAGAGGGAATCAGTCAACATAAAGCCAGTTAGCCTGTCACTAAAGAAGACACGTTCAATATTGAAGCTTCATTCAAGACTTTTTTATATCCTCCACTCGTTCAAACCGAAACTTCACATCGTCTCTTTGCGGAACGTTCACCCTCCGGCAGGAACTGCGCGAGGCGGCGTATCATCCGTAAACACCGTACTATTCCGGATCTACATCAGCGTCGCGTTACCGTTCGAGACATCACACAAAACCCCGCGGTCACGGTAACCGTGACCCCTGATCAAACGATCGGGCGCATGATCAACCACCTTGCACCGTGACCTCACGGGACACTTTCCTCATCATCAGTCAACATTTCAATTATAGTTAACGAACACCAGGGTCGATTTGTTTTGACAAGCAACGCCAACATGTTAAAGGATAGTTATCAGACGAGAGGATGCTTGTCTGCTCGCCTGAGTGCATAAATATTTAGTCATTATTAGGTGACTTCAGGACAGCTCACACCTGGGGCTCGCGCCAGATGTCAGTCCATCAACCCCTGTTGAACGTGCCGAAATGATCTCACGTTACCCTCACCTCGTATCGCAGCACTGCCGAAAAACTGCCCACCGCAACCAGACCGGCAGCGACCAGAGGATCTCACATTGCCCGGCATTGGTCATCAGAAGATAAACACCACGAGACCTTAGCCACCGATGATCTGTTGGGTCGGCGCACCGACTTTCAGTTCCCACCACCACCGGAAAGCACCGTGCCACCACCGCCTGGGCTCGCAAAACGTCCGACACCACTGATCACAGCCAGACAGACGATCGCATCACTTCTGCGGCCTCAACATTTGCCCAGCGCCCAGCCCGCCCTGCCTGAGTAGCTCATGCGCCCGTCCAATGCCATGCTCGAAAATCATCCTGTGTCAGGACCGGTCTGAAGAACTATAACAATGTAAATTTATTCTAAAGTTTTAAAATAAATTTACATTGTTATAGTTCTTTAGACTGAAAACTTGCTTTAGGATATTGATTTTCAGACATGGCGTATTGGATGGGCACACTGACAAACTACTCCAAACCTTGAGCTTGATAAACTCAAATTTTGACCTAATGATGGCACTAGATTAAATGTTTAGGAATTACCAAAGTAATTACAGTCCATCTATCCCAAATATTATGGCTATCAGTCCAATAATTATCAGACATTTTACTAAAACCCCAAAATGTCAGTGGTGGCACGAGAGTCAAAGAAGCCTTTCGGATGAGAGGTGAAATGTCTTCAAAGAACCTAAAAGAAATCCAGTTGCCTTCGACAACAGATGTGTTGGCTAAAAGTTATCCATTAAAAATTATTTATCTTACTGAAGTAATATTAGCCACCAAGATGTTTAATGTAAGTCCCTCTAAAGGTCTTATTTTGCCACCAGTTACAGCTAGATTTTGCAGTGACAGTTTTTTCAACGAAACTGCTGCAATCATCCTCTCACAGGGACGAAGTTAACATGTGGGAATCATTTTCTTTGAGTTCAACAAGTTTGATGGATTTTGACATGCAAACTTGAGCCCTAGATTGTAAAAAAACTGTCCACAAAGTCCTCTAAATTAAATGACTAAATAATCTATTTGTAATTGCACTCCAGAATGACAGATAGAAGCATCCTCTCATCTGATAGCACTATCAGCAGCATGACATCATTTGCCTGTGCTCTCCAAAACCAACAAATCAGCCCTGGAAATTAATCTATTCGGTGCTATGGGTAAAAGAAATGTTGACTGGTGATGGGAAAGGGGAAATGAACACATTCTCCCATGTTAAAGTCCCACAATTTTTAAAAATTTAGTTGTCATCCATACACCCCCAAATCCTGATTTGGTCCTGACAGTCAAAAGTCACAGTTACCATGGCCACTAGGGGGTTTTGTGATATGATATCTCAGACTGTCTTTACAGTACTGACCTTTGATGGGAATCCAAAATAGAGTACAGTGTTTTGGATGTATTACACCACCCCCTTCCTTTTTTTAGATTCCTCTGCCAGGGTGTAAACTGTTCCACCAAAGAGACAATGTATTGAGACAGTTTTGAGGCAGGAGTGGAGGATATAAAAAAGTCTCTTGAATAAACTGTGTGAACTTATTGTCTTGCTAGTGACCAAACTAACAAGCTTTGTAACTGACAGTTGCCCTCTGTAGACGTGAGAGGTGGCTGTAAAATGCAGTTTCCTTCTTCACTGTGAAAGCAGTAGCTGCCAGTTACTATGGACTCAGAGGGTGAAAACTTTTTATATCTGAAAATTGTCAAACCACTCCTTCTTTTTGTACATATATGTTCAGAGTCATTGCTTTTCCTTCACTTC
Source organism: Lates japonicus (assembly GCA_033238685.1). NCBI lineage: Eukaryota > Metazoa > Chordata > Actinopteri > Centropomidae > Lates > Lates japonicus. The sequence goes on along the minus strand of BRZM01000043.1, from coordinate 5,548,051 downwards.
TTCCATTGAAACTTGAGACATTTTGAGGATTGTTGCATAAATGCACTGAATAATAATTGGAAAATCTAATTTACACTCGTTGAATGGGGCACCACTGTCCAATTCTGTGATGGAAATCCGGGATATTAAATTTCATATCAGTATTCTTTAATAATATCCACACAGTAAATTTTAATGAGTCTAAAATCTAAGATCATTATTCCTCGATTCATTGATCTGTCTCACCATTGCAAGGAAACACACAAAACTGCTGGGTCTACAGTTGTATTTACAATTATTACTATTATGATTACTAAGGTGAAGATATATGGAGTGAAAACATATGAAACACATGAAATAAAATATAAACAGAAATGTAAGGATGATCAAACTAGCATGATGAACTAACAGTAGGTAAAATGAGCAGAGTGAGATCGTGGAAGCAAATCGTTATAGTCTGTAACTATTTTGTATTAAATTTTGAGATGTCTATCGATGGCGGAAATGAAAGTTTACTTATTTTAACATCAAGCCTTGTCACAAGTAGAATGTTAAGATCAGCCTACTGTGAGTTGTGGCAGCTGCAGACTTGGCTGGAATCCAAGCGGCTGAGGTTGCGGTGGTAACCAAGGAAATGCAGGACCCAGGCAGATGCTCCCGGAAGTCGTGTCTCCAGTTATCACGGGGAAGGATTCTGCCAGTGTCTCAGCGGTTCAGCATTAGTTGAGTTTACTTGTAGACTTTCTGTCTTGAGCAGCAAACTTAGTTTCTTGCAGGTTTCTTTGCAGGCGGTCGTGTATCTGCGAGTCTCTCTCTCTCTCGGGTTGAGGAAAAATAAGCTCTCACGTAGTCTACTTAACGTTTTCTGGATAATTTAGAGGAGGCTGGTGTCAGCTGGAGCCAGACGACGCTTCAGTTTTATTCTTCAGAGTAAAACACAGAATTATTTAAATTAAGTTCTCAGTATTTAAATACTTTTGTTCCATTGGCTTAACTTGACGTTGCCAGAAAAAGTTACTTGCGGAGCACGTGGTGAAAAAAAGAACAAAGGAACAGAGAAAAAAAGTGCAATGGCGAGTGGCTGTGTAGCTTGGAGCTGATTTCAACCAAAGGCGTTGTCTTTTTGCGCACCACAGTTTTTATTCTCTTGAGGATAGTATCAGGTTTACAGGCGGAGTGAGGTGGTCTCAGCCAATCAGAATTTGTTGTCCTCACTCTCTTTGTCTCGGTTAGAGCGAAATATGATCTCTTCATAAACTCTAAATTATTAATCTGAAATACTCATGCGCATATTGATCAATTATGAGATTGTAGAAGACGAGATATAACTTGTGGCGCTGATACTTAAAGAAAAACAATGCGTTAATGCAAACATGAATTAAACACATTACTCACGAATCTTAAGACAATTAAGCTGATTAAATTGACTGGAAACTGTTAGAGAGTAAATTGTGTTCATTATTAGCAACAAATGAGTGTCATTACAAGACATGAAGAATAATCATTTGATTCTAATACCTGAAAAGCATTATGTCTAACTTTTATAGTTAAGCTTAGACATGGTCAATAGATGGCAGTATGGTTCCATGGCAAATATTTGAGTTAATTCCTCATATTACTATCTTAGCTTAACAACATCGTAGAGCAACAACATTGTTAGCATTTGATTAATAAAATGGTGTGCTTTACAAAATGGTCAATCATTTCATATAGTTTCAAACTAAGGGAAATGTGACTGTACTTTTACCTCGGTGCAGTTCTGGGAATACATTCCTGTCTTTTTCTATGAATTGTGTGATAGTCTGATAATAGGTGCCAGGCTGATGCCCGATGTCGCTACAGGATGCAACATGGAAGCAGTGTATTTAGCCATGGTTTGGTGAGATGGTGACTCTCTGGAACGTACTGAGAATACACATGGAGAGCAGAGAAGTGGATTATGCTTGAGGAGTAGTTTGAAGAGTTCCTGCTGTTTTGACACTTGTTACTTTTTAGAACTTGTCAATGTTTGAGTCCGTTGTAACTAACATGAATTCAAGCTTTACCCACAGTTAGTTGTAAAGAAGGAAACAACTTTTTTGAGCCCCTATCAAGGCTACAGGGGATGATCATTTGATAGTGAAAATATAGAATTTGGGAGTATCACTGCTCCACTTTCAGTCATTGCCAACAGACATGCTTCCTGTCTGGCACTGAAGAAAATACTTCTCCCCTCATCACTTCAGCACTCTTGGCAAGTTGCCATTCTGTCAAATCTAGCTGGCTAATGAATGAACATGTCAATCATGCATTAAAGGCTGTGCCCAGGGAGTAGCAGAATTACATATGTGGATACCCTCTTGCATTGTGACATAGAATCGACAGACTGCTTACAATCACCCTTCAGCTCTTAGAACAAAAGATTTTTAATAAATCAAAGGAACAGTATGGACTTTGCTGAGGACATTTCGAGGAACTGACAGTGATGCCACCAACACAGCCAATACCTATGTGAGTGCAAAATCAAGATGTTGAGAACTGCACAAAGCAATAGCAGACAGAGGACATTTCTGGAAAAATGTCCTGACAGCCAGTCTAATGAAGTACCCATAGCCAGGATGGAAAGGTCACATGTTATCAGAGTACACAGGAGAGATGTTGGCGACGCAGTTTGGCTCTGAAAATCATTATTAAATGATCAAGGCTTTATCCATGCAGACAAAATGAATGCACCATTCATTCATCTATTTATTTTTGGACAAATTAGTCATTTCTTGGCATCCTGTACTACTTGATAGTTCTGTCTCCTTTGATCTGAGATCCAAGCACTGGATAGCAGGACACATGTTGATGTTTAACTATGAGAAATTATCATTGTTGTTATCACTGTTGAGAGCCAGACTCCTTCCAGGCTAATTTATTTTCCTTTGTAAATTTTGCAGCCACACTAACAGTGTGGCTCCAGGGACTGTAATATTGGTCTGTCAATCCACCACAATGGTCCAGACTGAAATGTCTCAAAAATCATTGGATAGTTTTATCAGTTTAATTTATTCATTTTATCAACTTTCATACTCTATTTGATGTGTTGAATTTAGATTACTTACATGTACAGTTGCAATCAAAATTATTCAACCCCCACTACAAATTAGGTTTATTGGCAAAATGTACAAACTAACAGCTGTTTGCATTAAACAAATCAAACAAGAACAATTTAAATAGCTCAACACAACTAATATTACAAGTGGTTTCTCCAAATTCAACACAAAATGCCACTTTTAATGACTACTGCAGTCTCAAAATTATTCAACTCCTTCATGACAAGCGTCTTTAGTACTTAGTAGAGCACCCTTTTGCTGTTATGACCTGCTGAAAACGTGATGCATAGCCAGACACCAGCTTCTGGCAGCATTTCTGGGGAATCTTAGCCCATTCCTCATGGGCAAAGGCCTCCAGTTATCTAATATCCTTGGGTTTGCATGCTGCAACTGTCTTTTTCAAATCCCACCAGAGATTTTCAGTGGGGTTCAGGTCAGGCGACTGTGATGGTCACTCTAGTATCTTCCAGGACTTCTTCTGAAACCAAGCCTTGGTGGACTTTGAGGTATGCTTGGGATCATTGTCCTGTTGGAAGATCCAATGATGTCCAAGCTTCAGCTTCCTCACAGACGGCATGACATTTTCTCCCAGGATTTCCTGATACTTGATTGAATCCATCTTGCCCTCCACACGCTGCAGGTTTCCAGTGCCGGAGGAAGCAAAGCAGCCCCAGAGCATCACTGAGCCACCGCCATGCTTCACTATAGGCAGGGTGTTCTTTTCAGCATATGCTTCATTCTTCCTCCTCCAGACATACCGCTGATCCATAGTCCTGAAAAGTTCCAGTTTTGTTTCATCGCTCCACGGAACAGAATACCAAAACCTCTTTGGCTTATTTATATACACTGCTCAAAAAAATAAAGGGAACACTAAAATAACACATCCTAGATCTCAATGAATGAAATATGCCAGTTGAAAATCTTTCTTCATTACATAGTGGAATGCGTTGAGAACAAAATAACATAAAAATGATCAATGTAAATCAAAATTATTCCATGGAGGTCTGGATTTGGAATCATACTCAAAATAAAAGTGGAAAATCATATTACAGGCTGATCCAACTTCAGTGGAAATTCCTCAAGACAAGTCAAAATGAGGCTCAGTAGTGTGTGTGGCCTCAACGTGCCTGTATGACCTCCCTACAACGCCTGGGCATGCTCCTGATGAGGCAGCGGATGTTCTCCTGAGGGATCTCCTCCCAAACCTGGATTAAAGCATCAGTCAACTCTGTGTTGCAACATGGCTTTGGTGGATGGAACGAGACATGATGTCCCAGATGTGCTCGATTGGATTCAGGTCTGGGGAACGGGCAGGCCAGTCCATAGCATCAATGCCTTCATCATGCAGGAACTGCTGACACACTGCAGCCACATGAGGCCTAGCATTGTCATGCATCAGAAGGAACCCAGGGCCCACTGCACCAGCATATGGTCTCACAATGGGTCTGAGGATCTCATCCCGGTACCTAATTGCAGTCAGGGTACCTCTGGCTAGCACATGGAGGGCTGTGCGGCGCTCCAAAGAAATGCCTTCCCACACCATTATTGACCCACCGCCAAACCGGTCATGCTGGAGGATGTTGCAGGCAGCAGAACGTTCTCCACGGCATCTCCAGACTCGTCTCGACTCGTCAAGTCTGTCACATGTGCTCTGTGTGAACCTGCTCTCATCCGTGAAGAGCACAGGGCGCCAATGGCAATCTTGATGTTCTCTGGCAAATGCCAAACGCCCTGCACGGTGTTGGGCTGTAAGCACAAGCCCCACTTGTGGACCTCGGGCCCTCATACCACCCTCATGGAGTCTGTTTCTGACAGTTTGAGCAGAAACATGCATATTAGTGGCCTGCTGGAGGTCATTTTGCAGGGCTCTGGCAGTGCTCCTCCTGTTCCTCCTTGCACAAAGGAGGAGGTAGCGGTCCTGCTGCTGGGTTGTTGCCCTCCTATGGCCCCCTCCATGTCTCCTGGTGTACTGGCCTGTCTCCTGGTATCTCCTCCATGCTCTGGACACTGTGCTGACAAACACAGCAAACCTTCTTTCCACAGTTCACATTGATGTGCCATCCTGGATGAGCTGCACTACCTGAACAACTTCTGTGGGTTGTAGACACCGCCTCATGCTACCTCTAGGGTTGAGAGCACTGACAAAATGCAAAAGTGACCAACACTTCAGCCAGAAAGGATGAGAACAGAGAAATGGTCTGTGGTCACCACCTGCAGAACCACTCCTTTATAGGGGTTGTCTTGCTAATTGCCTCTCATTTCCACCTGTTGTCTTCCATTTGCACAACAGCAGGTGAAATTGATTCACAATCAGTGTTGCTTCCTAACTGGACAGGTTGATTTCACAGAAGTGCGATTGACTTGGAGTTACATTGTGTTGTTTAAGTGTTCCCTTTATTTTTTTGAGCAGTGTAGTTTTGAGCAAATTGGAGCCGACTTTTCTTATGCTTTTGGGTCAGTAGTGGTGTACATCTTGCAGTTCGGACATGGAACCCTTCAGCGTTTAGTGTGCGCCTTACTGTGGAAACTGAAACCTCAGTGCCTGCTGCCACCAAGTCTTGCTGCAGGTCTTTTGCAGTCAGTTGAGGGTTTTTGACCACCTTCTTCCTCAGGACTCTGGTGGCAGCCGTTGATAGCTTCCTCTTTCTGCCATGTCCAGATAGTGTAGCCACTGTTCCTTTAACCTTGCGAACTATGCTTCCAACTGTATTTCTAGGAACATTCAGTGCCTTTGCTATCTTTGAGTATCCTTTTCCTTGTTTGTGCAAGGCAATGATCTCTTCTCAGAACTTTTTGGACAATTCTCTTGACTTAGCCATATTTCTAACATGCAATCAAACATCACCACCAACAGTCCAGGTATTTGAGGTGTTCTATCTCAAGCACACCAGATGCAACTAATGAAGCCCTTGATTGGTTGCATCAGGTGTACTTGAGACCACACCTAATTTGCAAATGTGTGCTCTTATGAGGAATTCTATTCAGGGGGTTGAATAATTTTGAGACTGCGGTAGTAATTGAAAGTAGGATTTAGTGTTGGATTTGGATAAAATCCTTGTAATATTAGTTTTATTTGACTATTTAAACTGTTGTTGTGTAATGTGTTTATTGCAAACACCTGAAAAAAAATGTTACATTTTGCCAATAAACCTAAAATGCAGTGGGGGTTGAATAATTTTGATTGCAACTGTATATATTAATGTAAATAGTACACATATAAAGGACAATGATAATGGTTATAGTCCACCTGTTTTAGTGTGACTGTGAACACGCTTTCTGTTCATCATGTCAAGTATGAAGCTGTAAACTGTAGAACTGTTGGCACTAAGGGGTATGCACATAAAAGTGAGTTAGGGACCACTGCATAGAGGAAGTGAAACTCCAAATCAGACCCTGTGGTACTGACAATTTACAGTTAGTAATCAGTGTGCTACATATTATGATCTGTACATTTTCTTTTTTAATTCATTTGAATGTGTGTGTTAATGTGTTTCAGATTCTTTGCCTATAGAAAATCCTCAAGGTCTTTCTTCGGTACTCCTTCCCTCCTCTCTCTTTTTCTCTCCCTCTTTTTCAAGCACCATGCAACCATACACACAGAGCCCAATTTGTTTTCTTTTACTTAAAACAAATCTGTAACAAAGTAAAGATAGCTGTTTGAATATTGCACTCGCTGTATTGCTCCACTGAGCTGTCAGCTTTAAGGGAGGCATTTGCACTAACTTTTAATGAATTGCCAACTGCAATATATCAACAATTCAAAATACTTTGTGTCACATCTTTTAGACTCTCTTCTTTTCCTATCTGAGAACATGTTTGTTTGAGTGTTGCTGTGATGTGATGTGATGTATTCATATCAAAGCATTTAGACATCAATACCTCTTTGCCATTAATAAACTAAAGGTACCTAACATTGAATTTTCTATTCCATTTGATCACTCTTCCTCTACTTGATTGTGTAGTATTGAGTCCCCCTCTTCTTTAACCCTGTCTCTTCTGTCTCAGTCACTTGATCTCCATCATATCCACCACTCATTTTTCTTACAGCTCTGATGCCCTCTGCCCCAAACTTTGTCAGCCCAGGGAGACATTCAGACCCCTGGGCATCAATATCTAATAACATCGTCCTCCCCGTTCACCTCATGCCCATCTAGCTCTAATATAGGAGACAAATACTAGCACTAACATAAGCTCCCATTCACCCACTGCATAAATTGACTGGTTAAGTCAGGAAGACCCCGTCATAGTGCCTGTAGACATGCACTGCCACCAGTGCTCCAGCAATTAATCTTAAATGGCCAGCCTTAATCAACGTTCTCGTCGCCGCTGGTTACCAGAGTGACCTGCTTCAGAACAGATTGCCTCCTGCTGTTGAATGATGTCATCATTGTGAGACCTCAGCACAGTTAGTAATAAATTACTAGTGAGAGGGTCGAGCTTATAGCAGTGAGGAAGTGAGGAAAAGACTAATAAGATTAAACAGAGTAATACTAGATGTAATTACAGAAGATCTACAAATGAGTAGACAGTTTTTAAATCAGGAAGGGTCAAATTGTGTCTTGATGGTTTAGATTATCCTACATAGATTGAAAATGTGCATGGTTTGCCGTATAAAGTACCTTTCTGTCTATCATCTATGTACACTCAGAGTATTTCAGGAGAACATATGTCCAATTGCAATTCCAATGCAATTATCCAATCAGCCAATCATGTGGCAGCAGTTCAATGCATAAAATCATGCAGATATAGGTCACAAGATTCAGTTAATGTTCACATTAAACATCAAAATGGAGGAAAAATGTTGTCTCAGTGATTTTGACTGTTTCAGGTTGTTGGTGCTAGACGGGCTGGTTTGAGTATTTCTGAAAATACTGATCTCCTGGGATTTCTTCACCTAACAGTCTCTAAAGAATGGTGCAAAAACCAGTGAGTGGCAATACTGTGGACAGAAATGCCTTATTGATGAGAGAGGTCAGACCATATTGGGTACCACTCCTGTCAGCCAAGAACAGAAAACTGAGGCTACAGTGGGCACAGGCTCACCAACCTACCTCGTGTCAACAGTCCATGCTGGTGGTGGTGGTGGTATAATGGTGTGGGAAATGTTTTCTTGGCACACCTGAGGTCCCAATCAATCATCTTTTAAATGCCACAGCCTATCAGAGTATCGTTGCTACCTATGTGCATCCATTTATGGCCACAATTTACTCATGTTCTAATGGCTACTTCCAGGAGACTGGCAGCATAAATGTGCAGCTGACAAATCTGCAGAAATAATGTGATGCAATCATATTAACATGGACCAGAATCTCAAAAGAATGTTTCCAATACCTTGTGAAATCCATGTCATGAAGAATTGAGGCTATTTTAGAGCAGGTCCTCCCTAATATTGCTACTGTAAATAGTATATACTAAATACAAGGTCTTCTAACAATAAAACATAACAATGGGCCGTAATAACCTGTGAGCATAGACAACCTATAATATTATTTCTCAGGGGAAGGGCAGTTTTTTCATTTTGGTCCATTATCAGGTAAAAATTTAGATTCATCCACTATAACTATGCTAATGACATTCCTGTTTGCCTCAACCGTAGTTTGTGTTTTGTGTTGCACTAAACTAATATGGTGAACATTACACCTACTAATCATCAGTGTGTTAGTATTTTTATGGTGAACAAGTTGGCAGGTTAGTTAGCATATTAACATTTCACTCAAAGTACTACTGTACCACTGTCAGAGTGCTGCTAGTGTGACTGTAGACCCTAGGTCTTGATCATTGAGTAACTCTTGCACTGACATTCAGGCACACATATACACTGAGAAAAATGCCAATAAATAACATTTAGTATCAGTATATATAAAATGTATGTCAGGCATAAAAGAGTGATTGGAAAAAAAGATGCACAGTAATAAAAAAAAATTGTGAATGTCTTAAGTTGCCTTTGAATTTTTTTAAGCTCTTGTAGTAGGTCTAACCTCAACATAAAATATAATATTGTTTTAATATAATATTGTTTTATATAGTTTTATATAATATATATAAAACTACTTAATTTACAATAAACACATTTCCTAAAGTATACTATGTATATGCGAGGAAATGAGAGACAATGGCCTTTAAGCTGAGGGTTCGTTCAAATTCAAGAACAAAGGTTTTTTGTGTTTGTGTGGGCTCAGGCTCAGCACAGCTCCTGATGTACAAACTGGAACACCTTCTGAAACAGGATGATTGCTTGTAGGATGATCACATCATCTGGCAGAGACATTATGGTGGGCTTCAACAATGGCAATCAAATCAGCTCGGTCCATCTGTTTAGAACAGCATGCCTCACAACCATGACCCACTGACACTTGACTAATAGGTCATAAAAATAGTTCTGACGATAATGGAGCCAAGTGTGTTACAGGGAAAGAATATAATCGAAACTTTTTTGATGGGTGTGTTGGGAAGTATTCTCCTGTTTAATTTAAATGAAGAGCCACAGCAACATAGACAGGAATCCAGAGAACTGCATACAAAAGATTATGAATATGCATTGCAATTATCATCAAAATGTTAAAGTAGATTTTTTTTTAAATAATCTGGACCAGATTACTTTATTCTAGACTTAAAACAAGATGAATTTCAATTACATCTTTCTATTTGAAGGCCTTTGTATATCATCTGAATATTATATATCTATTTTCTTCCTCAAAAACAAATTCTGTTATTGCATTCCTTGGTGAACATTCAATCATCTGTATCTTCCTACCAGTCTGTACCCTTTATGATCACAGTACACAGATCAAAACCTACTCACTTTTACAGAATACATATTATGAAACTGTCAAACTGTTCACAGCTCTATGTGGTTTAACACATTTTTTTTTTCCATATCGCAAGCCAATCTAAAAACATTAGCTCCACTAATGTAAATATCCATTGAAACATAGTGCAGCTGCTGAGCCTCCTTGTCTAGCTCGACAACACTGGCAGTAAGACAAATTCCTATCATCTACTGTTGAGTTCTCCCTTTTACTCTGAATGGCTGTTAGGCCTTTTAACCAGCGGCTGCAATTAACATGTCATTTCTTGGCTGTCAAATGCTGTGTGTGTGTAACTAGTGTAAGTATACTGGTATAATAGCTGAATGATAATTTAGACCATGTAAGCAGCATTCACCAACATGAATGAGAGGCGTATCGTTTGGCTTGTCCCAAGTTCTTCTCCTCATCATTTCTTACCTTCTGTTCATTTTGACAGCATGCCAGGAGAAGCATGTATCTTAATCCAATCCTTTCCTCTCTCACATACAATGTGGTAATTATTAATAAAGACAAGCTGTGCACAGTGTAAGTCTGTTTTGTGTAGTGTCACATGTACTGTTGTTTCTCTAACATGCCAGTAGCTGATTGCAGAACATGAGAGGGTGTGAAGGATGTGACTGCACCTGAGGCTGTGAGCCCCGAAGCAGTTGGAATTTTCTCAGGTGCATGTGCTACCTGTTTACAGTGTTTAAAGGTTTAAAGTTTAAATTAAAGGTGCCCTGTGGGGTTTTCCTGTGAGCAAATAAAAGTTTCCATTCAGTGTTTCTCACCAAATGCATTGTGTGTATCCTTGTGCTCTAACTAGTGTTGAATGCAGTTTTTTTCATAAAACATTTACAGTGCCATTTTTAACAGGCAGTGTTCATGTTATGCCCCAACAAAGCCAGTAGTCTTTGCTGGCTTTGTTGGGGCATAACATGAACACTGCCTGTTAAAAATTTTTACATTTCTGTGTTTGTCAGCACATTATAGTCACCAACTGTTGGTCAGTGGAGCAGTGTGAAACCAAAGGCACGATGTGAATTGCGTTAGTGTGTACTTGCATATGTATTCTTATGCGCTTACACTTGCTCCATACTAGCACTACTATTGGTCAAAAACTGTGAAACACATACACAGTGAACCTTAGCTTGTGCAAAGCAGAACAACTACTACTGCTTAATATATTCACTGAGCATTTCATTAGGAACACCCTACTAATACTGGCTAGGGCCTCCCTTTGCTCTCAAAACAGACTCAATTCCACAAGATGTTGGAGACATTCCAACATGAGACATGATCATGTTGGAAGTAGCCATTAGAAGATGGTAAACTGTGACCATAAACGGATGCACATGTTCAGCAACAATACTTAGATAGGCTGTGGCATTCAAACCATTTGATTGGTTGATTGGTATTAATGGGCCCAAAGTGTGCCAGGAAAACATTCCCCACACCATTAAACCACCACTACCGCTACTACTAAAGGCAGGTTGGGCCCATGGATTCATGCTGTTGATGCCACGCTCTGACCTTACCATTTGTGTGCCTCAGCAGAAATCCAGATATATTGTTCCAGTCTTCAGTTGTCTCGTTTTGGTGAGCCAGAGCCCACTGCAGCTTCACATTTCTGTTTGTGGGTTTCTGCTGTTGTAGCCTGTCCACAGCAAGGTTAAACATGTGGTGCGTTCTGAGATGCATTTCTGCTCACCACAGTTGTGAAGAGTCGTTACCTGAGTTACTGTAGCCTTATGGCCATTCTCCTCTTCTTCTCCCTCAACAACAAGACATTTTCCTCTGCAGAAATGCCAAGTTTGTTTCTCACACCACTCTGAGTAACCTCTCAAGACTGTTGTGTAAAAATCACAGGAGATTAGTATTTTCAGAAATACTCAAAACAGCCTATCGGGCACCAAGAATCATGCCATGGTCAAAGTCAAAGAAATCACATTTTTGCCTCATTCTTGTGTTTGATGTATCTGCATGATTTTATATATTGCACTGCTGCCAGATGATTGGCTGATGGGATGTTTGCGGCTGTGGCTCAGGAGGTAGAGCAGTCGCCCACCAATCAGAAGGTCGGTGGTTCGATTCCCGGCTCCTCCAGTCTGCATGCCGAAGTATCCTTGGGCAAGATACTGAACCCCAAATTGCCTCCGATGTGTGTGTGTCACATCGGTGTGTGAATGTGTTTAGAAAGCACATTATATATAGAACATGTGCTGTATAAATGTGTGCGAATGGGGTGAATGTGATCTGTAGTGTAAAGCGCTTTGAGTGGTCGAAAAGACTAGAAAAGCGCTATATAAGTACAGTCCATTTACCATAAGCAGGTGTACAGATGGCCCTATTAAAGAGCTCAGTTAGTGTATGTTTATGATTAATTGAAGTATTCTGCACATTATAACTCAGCACTAAAACAATGAGTTGATTTATCTTTTAGTTTGTCAATGGAATATAACAATTTTGGTGACAATTTTGATTTCTAATCACTTAGGTCATTTTTTTGCTGGTTCCAGCTTCTAGCTCCTAGTTGTTTGTTTGTTTGTTTGTTTTTTTGGTTATTGGTTTTTTTGTTTGTTTTAATACATATTTTACTTTTTACTCTGTTTTTTTCCCATGTCACCTCTTTTACCTAATAAAAGTAAAGACTTATCAGTTAATTAATTAGTGTATAAAGATCTTGGTAACACTCAGTAGCATACATGTGGAGAGACTTTACAAACTAGTGATAGACCGATATGGTTTTTTTCAGGGCCGATACAGATTATTAGTAGTCAAGGAGATCGATTACGAAAATATTGGCGTCAAAATTTTGAATTATACAAACTCCAACACTTAACTTTGTTTAAATGCCTTTAAGAATATATTTATTAAACAGCTTTTCAGATTTGCAACATGTTAAAGGTTGTTTTTTTTTTATCTTAGACAATAGACATCTTTGTTTTAAATTCTAACAAAAAGTGCAGGGAGCTCTCAGGCTCAGCAGCATGTCTTATAAAGTTAAATGAAAGCTTAAACAAATAAATAGCTCCCTAAAGTTTTCTACAGTAAATTAAGTTTTCCAAAATTTCAATATAACTGAAATGTTATTTTATCTTTCACTTATCTTTGTTTTAAGTTCAAACAAAAACAAAAAGTGCAGAGAGTTCCGAGGGTAAGCAGCATCTCTTATAAAGTTAACTGAAATTTTAAATAAATAAATAACTAGCTTCTTGAAGTTTTATAAGGTAAATAAAACAAAGTTAAATAAAATTGCACAGAAATGTGAGTCTCAAATCAATTAGTAGTCCCAATTGAGCAGCACCAGATTGTGGTGCAAAGCACAGCAGAGTTGTTCAGTGTGTGTGAGCACTGTGCATGCACAGCTTTCACTGCTGATTGGCTGTTGCCGTGGCTGTGTGTAACCAATCAGATGGTGCTGTGGGCGGGACAATGCTGGAGACAGAGTAGTGACTGCAGACAGAGAGGCATGGCTGCATCAGAGCCAAAATAACCGAGTTTTAAATTGATCTCTTATCGGCCGTTGGATTAAAAACGGCCGATAAGCAGATGCCGATATGCTTCAAAATGCCGAATATCTGCGCCGATAATCGGTCTATCCCTATTACAAACCCATTCATAATTAATGCAGTTATTCTGCTAAATAAAAATAGAATTAGGTTCTAAGGTATTGTCTTCGATGTTGAGGGCTGTTTGTCACTAATTGCAAAAACACGAGCTAACTAAATCTGTCTTCTTGTCAAAAGTGATGAAAAAGAGAATCTGTCACCATTTGCTTCTATGTTTGGTTGACATCCATACTAAAAGACAGTTGTTTACAGGTTACTGGCATGCCACTAAAATATTCATAAAAAGTGTGACTGAACTGAAAAGATGTAATTATATCAGGTGTGTATAACAAGCGACAGTGTCTCATCTCTGTCACATACACAGATGGTCTTATTGTCACATTGCCCACATTTTTGACACTTCCACTGTAGAAAATGTTCTCAGTTCTATCGCAGCATTTGGTTGCATTACAGATAGAAATGTAACAGTCTTCACTGCATTTCACCTTTTGTAGTGTCAAGGCATTATACCTGTTTTAGAACAGTAAAAACACAGTGCTTGAAAAGATATAACATATATACTCAGAGACTTTCACACACAAACCATATAATCAAACACACTTAAACCTACATGCAAACATATACTTAAATGCCTCCACCACCTGAGCTTCCATTCATGGACAATGCTTTTGAAAATCCACTGCTATTGTATTTCAATTACTATATGGTGAAAGTATGATTAAGTTTAGGAAGCTACAGAACAGTAAACCTCAGGTGTCCCACTGTCCAAACCGAACACTCCCACCTACCACTCTGACCTCCACATATGTGAGTGTCACACTACATCCTGTACTGGCAGGGATCATTGGCATTGGAAGTTGTGTACTGCGGAGTCAGCCAATATAAACGTTACTCTGTCTGCTTTCTGTGGCTAACAACACTTTGCCAACCCCATGCCCACATCACAAAAGAAAATAAATATCCTTGCATAAAACAATTAAATATGAAGGGGAAGCTTTTAGCAGAGCACATACACAGATTTTGGATATCACTGGATAATTCTTTTCAAAGTGAAATGGAACAATAACTGTGAGAGTAGGCTTAGCAGAAAAAACATTGGACTAAGGTTGCAGTGCACTACTTTTTATCTGATACCGTTTCATAGGACATCTGCTGAACCAGTAAGTAGGCGATTAGCAACAGTGATCAGAGCTTGTGATGTTTTGATTTAGAGTTTACTAACCTTGATGAGGTAGTAAATATTCACTCGTTCACACACAAACTGTCACCTGAAGCTCTTCGTTCAATCATTCTAAATTTGGCTGCATTTTCTCTGACTCCAACTTTTGTAAACTATTGGATAACTTTACATTTTTGGTCCACAAACAAGTTATTTAAATGAAACCATTTGTGATGATGGTAAAAACTGCTAAAAACTGAGACATTCAAAACATGATATAAGGGCCGCAGCTTTTTTGTAATGGATAAGCCAAAAGGTTTGGGAACCACTGGTTTCATCTTTAATAATACACTGTTATTTCTACACTTACCTTTCTTTTTTCAATGTAAAATCTTTATTTAAAATACTGTAAACGTAGTATAATGGAGTAAAGAAAAGTTTGTGTTTTCTTTTACTGAACAGGTTATATCTAACAAGACCTACCTGTGGTTTTCCAGCGTAGTGTTGATGTGGCTGTGGGGCTGAGCAAAAAAACATGAAGGTGCTGTGTATCTGTCAGATTTTCTCTCAGAAATCCCACCTCCACATCTCTTAGTTGACGTTTCACAGAAAGCTGACCATTACAAGACTTTTAGAAATGACACAACAACAGGACCTCGTAGAGGGCTTTTACTCTTACCATTTGCTCCCAGGCAGAATATTGCGGGTCAGGGCAGTTATCCCCTGCTGAAATATGATCATGGCTTGGCATGAAACTGTGTGTGGGGCTTGTGGGGGAAAAGGCGAAAAATGTTAGAACCTATAGACAGGTCAAGTGACAGCCACCACACACTCACGCACACACACACAGCTGAATGCCTCCAGTGTCAGTGGCTTTTAATTTTACAGGGTAACACTAATATATATTATTGTTATGTGCATATATGGGGCTGGGGGTGGAGGGGTGGGGATGGGGTGATAGGTTAAGCCTAGGCTTGCCTGGACATCTTATATGTGGATGGCATTGTTATTACTGAGAATCTTCTGGTAGCTAGTATAGTTGTTCATGACTTAACCAATACTAACCAGGGTGTGCTTTAACGTCATTTGAGCACGACAGTGATGCGGTCAGGACCGAGGCGCTTGCGAGTATAATATTGCGATTATACAACTATTATCAAGTAAAATGTATAATCAAAATCTGTTCATGTTGAGGAGCAATTTGCTCTCAAAATTAAAAGGTTTTAACAAGTGTTTTTCCTGTTTCCATGGAAATACAATCGGTCTGACTAATAACTGGAACACAATCAGTCACGTCAGTGGACTCCTATGTGTAATGGAACCGAGTTTACCACTACGGCAAATAATCAGACCCTTAGTAACGACCTAGCAACAGAAATTATTTTCTAGTCCCAGATGAGTGAACTCTGAGCTGACGTTAATGCTTTATTGAGGTCTCAGAATTTATCGAACTAAATCAACAGCCTACTGCACAAATAAATGCTTACTTTTATCAACCACGTTATAACAAAGACGCTGCATTTATTTACTCACACAGATGTAGCTTCTGCAACCGCAAACTTTTACATACATTTTAAGTTATAGCGCCGTGTCACTGGCACAGCTGATGGAGAAAGCCGAGGCGCTTTGCTCAAATGACGTTAAAGGACACCCTCGAGTGTAATCTTGCGATTATACAACTATTACCAACAAAGTAAAATGTATATGGCGGAGTAATATTTTTAGTGATGAGTAAGGTGTGCTGTCATGCTGATTTGAGCACATTCTAAATGTCTTGTTGACCAATCAGATTGCTTGGTCGGAACTAGCTATATATAGCTAAATAGCTATAAACAGCACATGGGCTAAACCTGTTGGTCCCTTGTATGAACCAAATCAAATCATTGCAGGATTTGATTTGTGCCAGGTAAAATGTACTTTGAATTAATTTATTTCTAAAACCCACCAAAACAAATTAGTTTCCCCCCATATTTCCTGTTCTTGTCCCCTTGTACCTACTGATAGGTACCCATTAGTATGTCTTTGGTACCCAGGATAGAACATTTACATTGTAATTTGCAGGCTATAATCTTAAGTCTTATCTGTTACAGTTCTTTTCCCAACATTACTTTTAAGATGACAGTCATTGCATATGTTGCATACTCTTTCAACTGATGTAATGTACAAGTCTTTTAAAACCTGTATTTAACCTGGAATTAATTGAAAAGTTTTTACTTTCACCACTTTCTCTTCCCAAATTGTGTCAAATCTCTGCATGTGTGTGACGAGGGTGTGGCTTAAAACTGAATTTATTGTGTGTTTTTAAATGACCAAAAAAACACCATCCACTGTATAATGGGTATCCATTATCAGCTTATGAATGGTGGATTTGTGTCAACCATTTCTGCCATTTAATGGGGGGACTGGGAAACAATTGGGTGCAAAGTGAGTGAAGACAGTTTCCAGTGACCGTGCCGCCTGCTCAGTTTGGACCATCAGTTGACATCAAAACAGAGTCTCCCATTTGCTTATCTTCCACAGGCAGCAGGCCTACTATGCACTGAACAGCTGCAGTTGCCCATTCTCATTTAATGACATTTGTTATTTCAGTTCTGCTCCAAACACACTCCTCTTCAAGTTTAGCAGGGGAAGAGGCAAAGAGCAGGGAACAATCTCTGCCTTTTACATTAGGATATTGACTTTCTGTTTGCTCAGACTGTGGCAGGGATGCTCTGTTCTGACTCTGTTACTAGAGGTTTGATTTTTCTTCTCACTCTGTTTAGCATTAAGCAAACTGGGCTGTCGGAGGGTTAAGTTGGCGTTTTTATTTAAATCTTCTGTTGTTTCATTGCCTGAAACCCTGTCACCGTGTCACAAAGACAAATATTGAAACATATCCATTGCAAAGTAGAAGCAAATGTACATAAAGCAGAAATTATGCAGGCTACATGCAGTGTTAGACACAGACAATTAAGAGACATAACACACAATATTAATCGCTTAAATGTAGTCAAAGTGATTTCAGATAAATTACAGCTAAATATCTATATCACGGAATTCCTCTAAATTTTAATCGTGTATGTGTCTCCATGGTGTGCAGCTGTGGAAAGGGGATTCCACCACCAGCATTGCTTACATGGGGGTTTTGGGATAAACTTTGGATTTCTGGATTAGCTTTGACATTAGTGAGTGTTAAACGCTTTGCTTCTGGATTAAATTGTTTCCTCATTCAACCCATACATTAATATAAAATGTGTAGCTTTGCCCTGATAGACTTGGCATTAAAAGCTTAGCAAATTTGTTCAGAAAAGACAAATTAATGACCATTGCAGAGACTTAGACTCGTTTTTTTTTCTATTTACAGTACATTAAAGGGATTTAGCTTGAATATGCATATTGATAAATGACAACCAAGCCTTGTACTGTTTTAACAGTGTCAAGAGTGTGCCAGTTGCACATACTCAATTTATAATATTACACACCTGATCAGAATCTTGCTGCCATGTATTTCCTACCTCTTCAGGACATTAATTTGTTACTCTAATAAAAATTGTGGTGTTCCATAGCTACCCCCCCCCCCCAGTACCTCTAGATAAAAGTGATTGGCTTCTGGTAAACAAAGTGATTGTAACAGTAAATGAATCAGGTTTATCTCATTAAAAACAGATCGCAATAAAACCAGAGAATGCTAATAATAGATAATGAAATTAATCTTTTCTAACAGGAAAAGCAAGAAAACAACATTTTAAGACAAAGTCTTTGACATTAATAAAACAAAAAGTAAAAGTAGTCAATTATTGATTGATTTGAGTTAATTACAACTAATTCTACAAAGAAAAGTTTAATAGCCTGTAATTTCAGTACGTGTTGCATGAATAATCACTAGAGTGCACTTCTGACAGAATTAAATATATCTGTTTCTTTTGCTACAATTCTAGTGTATTATGATTACAGTTCATCTTGACAGGAGTATGAATATTCAGACTAAATCTTACAGCAAGCCATCCAATAGTTGTTGAGGCGTTTCACTCAAAACAACAAGTGTTAACCTGAAGGTGGCGCTGGAGGAAAAAGTCAGTAGAATCACCTAAGTCATCAGGATTCCACGAACTATGATTATCTGTATAAACTTTCATAGCAGTTGATCTTACAGATGTTGAAATATTTCAGTCTGGACCAAAATGGTGACCAGTCAACTGACTTTGCCATCTCTACAGCCAGTAGTGGAATGTAAAAGTACATTTATTCAAGTACTACACTACACAAATTTAAGGCAATTGTACTTGAGTATTTCCATTTTATCGAACTTTATCCCACTGCTCCACTTCATCTCAGAGGCAAATATTGTTATTATTGACAGCTTTAGTCACTACTTTATAGATTACATTTTTTCATTTACATTTTGACAGGGACCATTTTACTGCACTTTTCTTTTCATACTTTGCCGTCAATGCTTGCATATTTTTACTTATGTAAGATTTGAATGTTTGAATGTTTTTACTTGTAGTGAAGTATTGTGCCATTAGTATCAGGATTAGGATCTCCACCATTGTCTATAGCCATGCTGCAAAAATTGGAATTATTCTACATGATTCCTCAAATTTTATATAACATATCTGCATTACCAGTGGAAAATACTGTGCTAATAGTTTGACTGCTTCATATTGTAGGGGGTGTGCACTTCCTTTTAAACCCATAAAGAAGTTTTGATGAACTTCATAAGATAAATTATGCTCTATATATTAAAGACATCAAGTTGGCATGTTTTTGGATTATGTTCTTTATGATTTTCCATATCTAACATCAAAAAATATCAAATTTAAACAGTGTTGTTTCATAAGAAGAGAAAGAAACCTAAGCCATCTGATTTCTGAATATTGTTTCAGACTCCATAGTTACACATTAGCCCTAATCAATATGGACCACCTTTTAAACAAGAGCTTGGTGAAGCTAACAATAGATGTTTATGATGTTTGTTGAAGCTAAACCCTCCCGAGTGACAGACTAACAGACAGCCCAACAGTAGACTGTTCCACCAAATCATCTAAAAACCTTTTTGACACATACGGAGAGACAGATGAATACATGGACAGACCAGTGGATAGCTGAGAGGGGTCTTTGCGCCATTTGTCATGGCTGTCTGACAAGCCACAGCCAAAACCAAAATAAATCCACTGTTTACATACACATACAGCACAGAGAACACATTGTCACTCTGACAAACAGAAACTCCGACAGGCTTTAATTTTACAGAAGAGCAGAAAAACCAAGCCACAATCTGATGCTTACCATTAATGTGAAAAAGATAGCATTTATCTAATTAAATTCCCCTCATCCTGAAGCACTCAAGGAATTAGTTTGACTGAATTATCAGTAAGACTCTCTGGCAAAATTCCTTCTTCTTTTGTGCACACACGTCCATTTTTACACACAAAAATCTTCAGTAGACCTGTGAGATAGTGCACAGCTTTAATACAAGTAAAAGGATTCTTTATTGAGTGTGTGAAAGGCTTTCATTGACGACACATTTTACTTCTAATGGCTTTGATGGGTTGACTTGAAGTACAGTACAGTTTAATTCAGTTTAATTCATTTGTTTCAAGAGGGTCAATAAGAGCATGTTGTGTGCATGCGTGTCCTCTGAATTTATTATATTTTGAAGTTGATATAATACATACACAGCAGTTAGACAGAGAGTTAAATGGAGCCCAAAGTGTGGAAACATGTTGAAACAATTTCTCCTCATCCAGCCTTAACATATTTTTTTTCTTCTTCTGAGAATGTGTAGCTTCCCTCTGCTGTCGAGCTTTCCGCTTTCTTGTTCTTGGGCCTTGGCATAACAACAAAGAGTGATCAATAAGAACTCGGAACATTAGAGTTGGTCTTTGTGGCGAATTTTGAGATATGCGTCGAGTTGAACACTCACTACACCTACACTTTGGCTGTCTGTACTCCCTCTGTACACCTCTGTACACAGGAGATATGTGCCATATTTGCTTCTTTTCCAAAGGTTTTTTTTTTCTTTTTCAAAATGGAGCCAAGTCAAAAAAGCATGCCAAACTGGCATCACACAGTTGTATTAAGCTCTCTTTCATGTAAGAACTGCACATAAATGGGCCACTATAACAAGTTAACAGGTTTGTCTTGGTAGAAGAATAAAGAGGGGAGAGAGATTTTTGTGTATTTACACTGTGGCACTGGATTTCTCCACCTCCGCATATGTGTGAGAATGAGGCATCTAATCTTGCAACTGCTGCCACTGCCTATACACACTTGTTATTTGCATCTATTATTGAACACACAAAGGTCTGATTCATGTTTAGGCACCTTGATTTGCACCCTATTCATTATGCTGTGACCTGAGTACTCTGTTCTGTAGATGTGACCCAGTGTAAACGTAGATAATCTTCAAATTAATAAATATTTAATTTGTGAGACCGTAAGTAAAGAGATAAATAAACAATGCATATAAAAATGTCATTTGAGGGGGATATTGTCAAAAGTACAAGCTTTTGCTAAAGGGAATGACATCCCAGTGTAGATTTGTTTCCATGGAGACCCTTCTTTGTTAGCCGTGCAGTTGTCTAGCAATTTTGCAGTAAGTGTTCCATGGCAATGCTGTGTTATATGTGTGTGTGTGCGCGTGTGCCTGCATGTATGTGATGAGAGGGTTTTGAAGGTGCATGTGTGGTCGTTACCAATTCACAGCAAGCCCTAGAGACTGCACTATTCTACATAAAAAGATCACTGTTGCATATTCAGATGATCTGTCCCACGGGGGTCATTAAAAAGCATGTTTCGAAGGAGCCAGCAATCTCACACTGTTGTTAATGAGCTATGGTTATGGCTTTATTAAAACTAACACTTGTTAGCTGGTCTTTATGTGGACATCCTCACTGAGGGTTAAAAAAAGAAAAGTGAGGGGAGTTACATTACTCTGCTCTCTGTGTCTAAGTTGGTTCAGTTGCACACAGAGGCAAATTTATGGTCATGCACTCCCCTCATTGCCAATCGGCTACAATTTTGAATATGCAGTGTGCATTAACTGTTCAGTGTCAGTACCCGCCCTGATATTTTGGGAACGGATATGTGCTGCCAACCTCATAAGTGATATGAGACACTTGACAGCATTGTAATTCAGTGAGATTGGAAGCTAGCCATCCACCGACTAGTGACAGAGCTCTAATTGTGGTGCAGCAGCTGAAAGCCTGTTGACAACCATTTCCATGCATTAGTGAGAACCACTGTACTTTAGTTCCATTAAAACAATGTCTCTCCAGCCACTCCTGAGCTAACAACAGGGCACTATATTTTGAATCTGATAAAGTGAGATTATAAAACACAGCACCCTGATGCACCAAATACAAGTAGGAGAAATGTACATACAAAGCATCTGTAAACAAATGAATGGGCAATTTAACTTCTAAGAATTGTACTTGATCCATTTAATTTGTGACATGTGACAGTTTAAGTGTGAGGATCTGTGTAATCATTTTGAATTCAGGCAGCCAGGTGACTTCACTAGTACGATGAAACCATATGGTATAAACTCATAAATCGTATTTTTCCAGGTTACATGTTGACAGTATGAATCTCTTTACCTGCTGCGCTCTTCTTTTTGATCTCGTCTCTTCCCTTCCTACCTCTGTGTTTGTGTTTCGGTGCGCTGAGTTTTGCCGTTTCCTCTTGGGGGATGTGAGAACGAGCAAGAAACATCTGGTGGGGTCATCTCAACCTGTTGTGCAGCTTCCAGTATGTTCTCTCACAGATACATTTTCCCCACAAAACTACTTACTACTACTGTAAACCAAATCAATAAAGACAAATTACAGTGAACTTTTATTTAGCTCTGAGTCAACATTTTTGTACTCAATTTTCTCAGTTTATTCACCCCCTTTGTTAATAATGACTATGTAAGCAATTACCATCATTCCAATGGACCCATCTGCCTGAATAAGCAGACTTTCTGGCTTCTACACACAGTTTGCCTTGGCTGAATTTTTAAGTAGAGACAGTATGGAGACAATTATTTGACATTTATTATTGAGAATTTTACATTGAATGACTTGGCTTCTAAGTGAGATATTTCCTGCTTGATTTCATGCTGAACCTGATTAATGAGACCAAAAACAGCCCAGACTGTACACATGGGAGACAGCAAGGAGATGCTGATCTCTTTAGCAGTCAATTTTCCTGTTACCAGGGTGTCCTGCCTCAGTGACAAGGAGAGCAGGACCACAGAAGCAGAAACGTTCACACGCCAGGCCCTGGCATGTTTTCCTCATTGTCAGATGCTGCTTCAGGGGTTGGGTTCGGGGTCAGGTGGACAGGGGCTCGGGAGCACCTGCCACTCTCGTCACATCTGCAATTATACACATCAACTGAAGGACGGCCTTGACAGAGCTCCCGCCGGTGTTTACACCAAATGGCAGGAGTGGCTTGGCAGTCCATGCATGCCGAAGGATCTTCCATGCCAGAGGCAGCATGCTCCACATGGAGGCAGATAAAACCTGCCTGGTTCTGGGCCACCACTGTGAACATGCCAGGACAAGAGTGGCAGAGGGAAGTGCAGTCCAACAGAGTCATTGCTTGGCTGTTGGCTATAGTTGGTGCTGAAGAAAAGTGGATGAGGCTTTTATTTACTTCGGATGCACAGAGAACCAGACCTTTAAACAGCCTCATATTAGAGATAAGCTTTATTTTTCCCTGTTCTCCTGAGTTTATTTTATCACGTTATAGACATTTTCCAGTTTTTTGATCTGCTCCTTTCTGCAGTTGATGCAAATTCAACACTTCCTCCATGTTTACCTGTTATCTTGATAAAACACAAATTTCCACAGCACTAATTCGATCAGTACGCATTTATCTTTTTTAACAGAAATACTGTTAATTAATTAGCTGTGGTCTGTTCTGCTATTTCTGTTTTTTAGTGTTAAGATGCTGCGTAGATTTTTCACATTAAAAGCCTCCCGGTGTCTCATAAGGCATAATCACTCCCTCTCCAGGCTTTTACAGGTCCAGTGAAATGGTATCCTTACATCTTAAATGTGATGTGAAACAGGACAGTGAAGGATCAATGTTAAATATAAACCAATGGGCTATTAATTATTTAGAGAATGGCAGTTTGATTTTATAGGGTGGCTAGAAAGGTGGCATAGTTGACAAAAAATGTGACGTTTTATTTTCTGCTATATTGCAGCCTGAAGTCATTACTGAAGTGTTGTACAGGAAGTTGAAGTTCCAATTTTGACAAATCTTTATGTGAAAAATGTGTAGGAAATGTTTAGTTTAATTGACAGCAGTTTAATACCGATCAATAGAACATCAAAGTAAAAGTGATTAAATGGAATAAATAAAGGAATAAATCAGTGAATGAGAACAGCTTTTTGGAGTAGAGAAACTCAGAGCAGTAAACTGCAGAATACTATGATCCTATTGTGCTGCAGCAGTTAGTGATGTAGAGATATTAATTGTTCTGAATTTACCATGAGAACCATTAGTGGCTACACTAACGGTGTGGCTCTAAGGATGGCAATTCTGCACTTTCATCATGTCATGCCACCAGTTTGGACTAGACTGAAATACTTCAACAGGATTTGAGGAATTCCAATTGAATTTTGCTCAACTTTTCATGGTCCTCAGAGAATGAATCTTACTGATTTTATTGATCCCCTAACTTTTCGTCTAGCACCACCAAAAGGTTGACAATGTAGATTTTTAGTGAAATGTGTTTCCAGTCCATCCCCCTCTGGATGAATTTGAATAGGTTTGGTGATCCCTAGACTTCCCTGATTTATCAGGTCAGAATTTTAATGCTGTCCAATACTTTCTTTTATGTCCAAACGTCCATCCGCTGCACTTTGTGTTAACTAAACATCAGCATGTTAGCATTGTCATTGTGAGCATGTTAGCATGTTGGTATTAGCATTCAGCTCAAAGCAGCAGTGCCAAGTACAGTGTCACAGACCCTCTAGCATGGCTGTAGATTC
This sequence comes from Lates japonicus, assembly GCA_033238685.1. NCBI lineage: Eukaryota > Metazoa > Chordata > Actinopteri > Centropomidae > Lates > Lates japonicus. The sequence continues at coordinate 5,523,508 of BRZM01000043.1, read as the reverse complement.
TTAGTCTTGATCACCAGACCTCTATGTTTCATGCTGGACACTCTCACTGGCATTATTTGAATTCAGACTTTACAGAACAAGCAAATTTCCAGTGCTTTGGAGATCCAGGTGAAAGGGTCAGGCCAAACAAGCCCAAAGATCCTTCTGATAAATTGTATGGAAAATAAAATCATTGGATAATGACTTAATCCGTGACCACAATGAATCCCACAGTTGCTACAAAAACTGAGTTGAATTATGTTTAAACTCGTGTTTACTCCTCACTTGCTAATATGTATCCATCTGTGGGTGCGAGTTTGAATGACTTCATATTCATTCTCACGCCATATGGGCTGGAAAACAGGTCTTTTTCTTTTGAAGAAAACCACTTACAGACTGCCACTGTTCATAATTGGATGTGTGAAAAAATGCTCAGTGAAATCACAGAGGCGTAATTATTTATCTTTATTATTTATTAATATGCTTTGGTTTACATCTGATTGCTTCTTAATAGAATAGTTCTATTAAGATTGCATTGGCTGTGTTTTTTCGTTCCACTGCTTCCAATATAAATTTCACCCTCAAACACTGCCTGGCATTATGCAAAGCAGAATCTGTTCTTTAACTTGCATTACTTTGAATTACTTGCATTATGAAAGGTACATTGATATGTATTCACTTTGCCTGTCTTCCTGCACCTAGAGCTGCATTTGAAGTGAAATTGGACCATTGCCACCCTCATTGCTTGACTCGCTTCCCTCTCTCATGTGGAAAATCAGTGGCTGAGACTCAGCTGTCAGTCATACGGGAAGACTGACTTCTGCCTGTGATGCTTATCAATAATGAAATGGGCAATTTAACAGCCTCTAGGTCTCTCACTCTCTCTCTCTCTAACTCTGAAATGGAACAATTTGCTGTATCACTGACATATAGTGTGCCGTCTATATCGCCAATGACAGACTTTGTTTGATTCCTACACCAGCCCATGTTTTATCCCTCCATATGCGAACACGTCATGCTTTGCATTGAGGGTGCCCCTGTCTTAGGTTGAACACCTCTCCTCCGATGTGAGCATTACCCTTGTCATAATGCAAAAGCCTATTTAAAACTGGCAGCTTGCAGTGATGGATGTCAGCTCAAGTAGATCAAGCATTTGTATGCCACAGGAGAAACAAATAGCACTGCTACACTCAGTGATGACGGATAAGACCATTAACTGTAATAGCAGGGAGGTTTTTACTTTTTTCCCTTCCTTCTTTCCTTATGGTGAATTATTGATGTTATAGTTACACCATTTTCCTGTTTAAATCAGCCTGTTATTGTGCATTTCATATTCTCAGGCTTCTTATTGATAGGTCACCAGGCTCTTTCTGATACACCTTTGTGGCATGCCACGATTACCCATTGTTCACTACTTTGTAAGGTCATGTCACCGCAGCCTTACTTTTGATGGTTTCAAGTTGAAGTTAGGAATATTTGTAGGTTGTACCACTCTGGACCTGTCAACAGTACAGACAATGGTGGTAATCCAAAGAAAGTTTAGTTTGAAGAAACTTGAAGATTGAGTTCGCTTGATCATGTCATTCTGATGTATTCAGTGTTAGGCTAAGACTTAAGTGTCAATATTGAAGCCATGTAAGGGTATTAACAATGTTAGCCCAACAGCCTAATGTATTTTCTTGCACAGCTGCTGACTGACTTGTTCATTTGCAACTTCAGGGGCACATTTGTAAGCTCGGGGACTTACCAAATGTTGGCAAACTCACAGAGCGGTCTCGCTTCCTTTTCACTTAGTGTCTATTAGCTTTTACAAATGACCTGCATGCTCAATGATGTGAAATGCCTCCTCAGTTTTCTCTGATTGAATATGAAATGACTTCAAGGGCAAATAGAAGATAACAGTGAGAAAGTGTCAGAGATATTGAGAGAGAGAGAGAGAGAGAGAGAGTTGGAGGTTTCTTTCATGCTATCCTTCACTCCGGCTTGCAGGTCCCCATGGGTGATTAAAGCGCCTGGCGAGAAAGCCGATAATTTGGGTCCTGACTGAATACGTATGTCAGCAGCCTGAGCTGTTCAAACTACTGGGGGCTTACTGGAATGTATGGCTGGGAAGAAGGGTCTTAATGCCTGAGTGTATTGGCCGCAGCACAAAAAAGCGAAAGCCCATCCTTTTGTGTTAAGCATGCCTGGCTTGGCTGGTTAGTGTTTGCTATGCATTAGCCGACTTCACTCTTTGGAGACTGGCAGCGTCTGCACACAATGTCTTGCTCTACCAAGTGAGACAGCACCAGGACGTGCACAGAGCAAGCGATAGGGAAAGAGCGACAGAGGGTGGGATAGAAAAAAAAAAAGGGTCACAGGAAACTTGACTACAGGGGGGTAGGGTTGGTGGGAAAAGTTGCTAAATTAAAAACATAAGAGAGGGAGGTGCAATAGCGGAAAAAGGGAGGGTTAAATTATGTATGGAGTGAGATAACGAAAGAGAGTGAGACAGAACAACAGAGAAAGAGACAGACAGCATCTGAAGTCAATACCCTGTGGATCCTGATGTCAGTGCGGAGCTAATAACTGACAGATAAGAGGAGGAAAAGGTCTTAGATCTGAGCCCAGCCCTTTAAGAACATAACTGTAAACCAACTCTGCATTAGCTGTCATACAAGACACACAAACAGGTGCTTGATGGAGAATGACCGTGGACCCTTTCTTGTGTGTGACGCTGTAACAGACACGTTGCAACAGCATCACATTCTTGTGTAGTTTTATTTGGGATTGTCTTTTTATTTGGGTCAAAGGAGTGGAAGCTGAGCCTGAATAAGAGGGTAAGAAGTGCCACTGGAACTTCAAAGAGGTTCAACATGATGCAAGTGAATGCAATGTAATGCCAAACTCTAGCAACTGGGCCTGGAAAAGCAGGTATTTTAACGTAGGGCAACAAAATTCTGCTTAACAGTGTGGACAGAAACCGCTGGCTGTCATTATCTCACACTGATCCTCCTGATATTCAGAATTAGGCTCGGAACGTGGCTTGATTTAAATTCCATTACAAGCACTCCTCCGCAGCTCCTTCGCAAGAGAGTCCATGTCGTAAGACTAACATTTGAATGAGCTGAAATTGGGGTGCAATCGTGTGACACCAAATAAATTGCCTCCACAGATGAGAAATGGAATGATAACATGAACTTGTGATTAGAGCCACGACAAGGAGAGAGCACTTTTATTTTCAGGAGTACAGCTCTAAGAATAGAATAAAGAGGAGACAAAGCACTGAAACAAAGGAAGAATAGTGTGTTTTTGCATGCCGGAAATACTGATACATATTTTCAGCATGTTTCCTTATTTCCCCGTGTGATTGTCCAGAGGTTAGAACTTCATAGGCAAAAGCTTTGAGTTGTTAAAACATCATCTAAAGGAGTGTTGTTTAATTATAAATGAAATCCCCTTTTCTCCAAACTGCCTCTAGTTATTACGTTCAGGAATTAATTTGGAACATGAAAAAGCTGGTATCATTGACGCCGCCTGCAAGAGGTCCGCTTTCCTTAGAGATTAGCCATCTATCAGTAGTTGTCGGAAATTATTAGTTTTTCCATCTGCAACTGATTGATATTAAAGCAAAGCGAGGAAACGAGGCAGCGGGAAAGAAACACAACACCACAACATAAACAGAGATCTGTGCTATTTTGTCGCGGCCACATGCATCACAGCACTTTGTTGTTAGCCATTGTAGGCCAGAGTTTTGAAGAAAGCTGACCTGCATATGCACAAGGAGAAGCTTTTGTACACTTATTTACCATAATTTGCTGCGAGCTGTTTTCAAAGGCTGGGGTAAGAAACCCAGCCCTTTGAGATAAGCGGCCCTTTGTTTTTAATCAAAGCACTGGTTTGAATGAGAGAATGTTCCAAATGACTCAGTCAAATGAAAAGAGGGTTTAGGCAGCTGCAGCACTTTAGGAATCAAATCAAACCTCAGAACCACGACTGTAGGAAAAAGCTGTAAGAACACAATGAACTTTTCATTGCATTTTGCAAGTTTTGCCTTATACCATTTTTCCCATCCTGAAATACAGATTCACATTAATATTCTCTGCATGAAATGTCCTGAATTGGCCTGACTGAACCATCGCTCAGAATGGTTAGATGTGATGCTACTGATCTGAAATCAAAACTTGCTAGCCCAACTTTGTCATTTGTGACCTTGACAACAAGCTGATGCTTGTCAAAGTGCTGCAGCTAAAAGTGCCATTATACAAGGTGTGAAGGTGTGTGGAGCTGAGGTCTGGCCCTTGGTAATTTTTAATGCAAATTCCTGTTTGTTTTTGTGAATGAGAGAGAGATTTTTGACAGCTATAGTGAAATGTGGGTGAGTAACATCAGACATTAAGGGACCTAATGTCATTTTCTATTTCTAACATTACAAATACAGAATTTGTGTAGGCTTACTTAGTGAACTTAAAAGTATGCTGAATCAGCTATTAGGTGTTACTCTTTGCAGTGTACCAATGATTAATCAGACAATTATCGCTAGATCACTTTGATACTGAAGAAAACTTAAGAAAATAAGATGATTCTCAGGCAAGATTGGGAGTTAAAAGGAACCTTTATTTCTATGACTTCTGAGAGGATTTATGGACATTGGAAAAAATGAAAATGTTCTTGGGAGTATAAGTCACACTCACATATGTGTGTTTTGTTGGTGTGTTCCGATTGGAGTTGGTACTCAGAGAATGAGTAATTAAGTCACACAAACTACAATAACTAAGTTCTTATTGTCTCATCTCATGCTTTGCCTCATGTTTCTTCCTCTGTGTTTCCATTTCAACTCTCAAAACCCCTAATGCAGAGTAACAGATGTTATTTCACACATGAAAATAGAGTAATAAATAGAGTCCATCTGAAGACTTAATTTAACTAAGGATAGAGGTAGCAATAAAGTCAATGGCTATTTGGTTTCCATACCAACCAGCATGCCAGCATCACTTTGGTAGCCTACTACAAATATCAGACTGTTGTTGTTTTTTTTTATTTGTTTCTTGGACTGGTTAGTTGCTTTTTTGAGACTGAACATGGAGAGGTAGATCACATGGTTGTCTGTTTTTTTTTCTCTTTTCATCAGGTGGTTTCACATAGTGCTTTATGAAAGCCTGCCTTAGAGCCTGCTTCACTGTAATTATAGTATTAGGTGGTTATTCAAACAACATACTAAGGAAATACAAAAAAAGTAATATAAACTCCCAAGCACTGCAATCATGAAATGTCAGATTTTCTCACCCCTGGCATCAGTGTTGGTTGGCGCTGAAGACTAAAAGTTTGAAAGTGACAAAAATCTGGGGGTGTGAAGTTGGAGAGAAGTTAACCTCTGCAGCGGTTAACTGCTCAAGGCTACATCAGCTGCTACTAGCATAACACACCCCAATCTCTGACCAAACTGTCAGCAATTGGGATGCATTGTGGGAAAAGGAAGGCACAAGTTTTTGACAAGGAAGAAGAATGTGTGAAACAGAAACATTGATATCTCTGGTTCGGCTGCAGCTGCTGGTGGACCTCATTTAAAAACTGTCCCCAGCTCTGTTGGATCACTCAACAGTTGTCAAAGCTTTTGCGTCCAGCAAAATTAGATGGCCGCCCATCCTTCTTTCCAGTAAGACCATATAGAGTGTATGAAATTTAATAAATCCTTGCACATTGGAGTTATCTTCATGCTAATAAGGTACTATCTTCTCAGAGTGAGTCTGCAGCCAGTCTCAACCTCAGCACCCCTTGTGTCTGGCAGGATGATGTATAGCTGTGCTAACTAGTGGACCACTTTAAGCAGGACTCCTGAATTATAATATTCCCATTGTCCCAGAGGAGTGATTCAACTCTTGTTGACTGGACTAAGCTCTAATACTAAAGCTTTCTTCTTCATATTTATCAACTTACTCAACCCAAACCACATCTATGTTATATATCAGGGCATGGACAGCATAAATCCCTTTGAACTGGCCTTCACTGTCCTGTGGCTCATGTTTAAAAGGTCTTCAGCCCACCAGTGTATGCGCGCTATCTTTCCCTGCATCTCTGAAGGTCTTTTAGAAGTCACCACTAACTAGAAGCTGGGGAATAGACTGTCTGGGCTGACGGAGAAGAGAGAGGGGGGTCCCCCCAAGAGGCTGCGTCAGTCCCCAACGCTCACACCTCATACAGATTCTCTTTCATGTGGACTATTAGCATCAGGTGTAGCGCTGCAGCCCACCTCTTTGAAGTCAACGATATCAAAGGATCTTGGAGGAGGGGAAAGGGACATAGACTTAAGAGTGTATTTAGATACGACTGGTAAGTACTGAATGAATAGACTGGAAATGGTTGGTCGCAGCATTAATATATCGCTTTCTGACAGCAGTTACTACCAGCTCATCCTCCTCATTAAAAAATATGCAAAATAAATAAAAAAGTTGTATGAGTGAGAAGAGTGGATTTTTTTTTTTTAATGGTGCCAAGTAACTACTACAAAATGACAGGAGTGTCAGAACTGATGATTGCATTTTCAACAGTGTCAAAGGCAAAGGAGTGTCAGGGGGAAAGATGTGAACGCTGGCCAGATACCCGTCACTGAAGTTAATCCGCCGGGTGTTGCATATTCCCGTGTTAAAACCAGGCTCATGACCCGCACTCCAGATGTGTTTTCACACGCACTCACTTTGTGCTAAGACTCACCCCCTGAGTGGTGAGCTCATCCAGAGCAGTCTCACAGCCCAGCGCCTGCAGGGAGGGGAGATTTAGCTCAAGCCCAAATTCTGCTATGTTAATCCCGTGGCTGCAGAGAGAGAGAGAGATAACAAATGTGAGAGTGAGGGAGACAGACCAGGACATGTAACCAGGGACGGAATGCGGGTACTGGAAGGAAGCTGATTACCCCACCACTCAAACCGGGTTTTGGTCATCACAAACATAACTGTGTTGAAATAGCGTTTAGATATGCATAAACACACACATATGCAGCATTAATTTCTGTAGGTAGGTGACATGCTACGTCCAAGCCTTATGAGCCTCTACACAACGTGTCAACCTCTATATATAGTCTATACTGTATATAAAGCAGACCTCAGCAACCCCTGTTATAGTGGTTACAACAGTTGAGGGCTGTGTTTGAAAGCTTCCTGTTTGCACCTTGTACACTATATTCACCCTCCACCATTTTATTTGGTGTGTGCAGATTTTATAGGTTTAATAGATACAGCTCTGGCAGTACTGTAACTAATTTACCAAGTGTTTGTTATTAGGGCTTCAACTGGCAATTATCTTGATTATGGATGAATCAGGATGATTATATTCTTGCTAATCAGTTTAATTGCTTGGTTTATAAAAACTACTTAATGCGAGTTAATTACAGAACAAAAATACATTGAACGGCCAGAGCAGAAACAAAAAGAAGAACAAACAATAACAACAACTGGGTTCATGAAAATCTTGAGTAATCTTATTTTAAACGAAGGATCAATGAAGTTCAAAATATCAAAACAGTAATAGTAATTTGTATAATTTAAATAACTGATTAGTCAGTCAATTGTTTCAGTTTCACTTTATGTGGCATATGAAAACCAAAACAGAATTTAATTCATTTTCTCACTTTTGTTATATTTTCTGTTAATGTTCAACATTTGATTACATGTTACGTTGCTGATGCATCTCGTAATAATTTCTAAACTGTTTAGAAACCGCACCATAACTTTCCTGTAGACTTGACGCCAATCCACTAATCGCCTCCGGTTAATAAAGATGATTGAGGGTCACAGGTCTCTCCCTAGGCCACTGATGTGCAAGCGCCGCATGACAAAAAGACGATGAGCGTTGTGTTGTCTGCAAAGTATGTTGAGCTGAGCTCTGTCTACGCTGAATAAACAGGAAGAGGAATACTTGATGATTGTGATGTTAACCACAGCCGCATTAAACAATGAGTCATTCACCAAAAGCTGCAATTATTGGTATTAAACCAGAGTGCACCCAACCTCTTCTACAGAGTGGTTCAGCAAGTCAACCATTCATCCTAGAAACAATGTTCGCCACACACACTATGTGTAATTCAAGTGGCCCACTTGTAGCACTCCAAAAATAAACAACAAATAGTGTATGAAAACAGAGTATTACTGAAAAATTGTCAAAAACTCGGCTTGAGTATGTGTTGAATGGCACAAATGAATGGATTTCAAACTATGCCTTTTGCCCTTTTTCTTGTTTCTCTCTTTGCCCTCAAGCCTCCACCCTCCCAAAAAATGTTTAGTTAAAGGATATATGAGAAGCAAGCGGGCGGTGATTTTTGGTTAAAATGTGGGGTAATCAGTCAATGCAGAGTTAGCGTCAAGGGATCAGCCAAATCTCAATAATAGTCACACCATGTCCTCGGCGGTGACCTCATCCTCAGCTTTAATTACGGCAATAGTGTCTCTCTCCTTTGCCCCAACTGTGGTTCTTCAACGGCCTTTGTTCGCTCTCACTTGGTCTCACTCTGGTTGCTGTTTCTCCTCTGCTTCTTGCACAAGCCCTCCTCCGCTGTTCAACATCTCCTCCCGTTGCAACTGTCGTGAAACGCTATTTAAACTTCTTGCACTCTACTTGCTCAGCTTTGTTTGCAGATGTTGTGTCTCCTAGCACAATTTCTTCATTCACACTACGTTATATCTGGATCCTTCCCTTTCCATCTAGCCCACTGCATGCTGTCTTTCCTTCTGTTCCAACCTCTTCATCCCCCCACCCCACCACACACACACACACTTCCTTATTGCTCTCATCCCCTCCATCAAGTCTTTCTTTTTTTTCTCTGGGCTTCTTTCCTCCCCTCCCTCCTCTGTGCTTTGCTGGCTGTGCCTGTCATTTTGTCAGTGCGCGGTATGAATGACAGTAAGGAGTGTGCTTCTGATTTGATTATACGGAGAGAGGCCAGTGGGTGGTCTGTCGTTACGATGATTGTTCCAAGGAAAGCTATTAATAATTACATGTTAAAAACCAGTGTACAGTAGTAAATGCTGCCATCAGATCTGCACCATGGGAAGCATCAGTTAGTGTTTTTTAGCTTCTAAGATTGCATTTGTACTTCCCCCTCCTCTGTCTCTAGGCATTTCTGTGACTCCCTTCCTGTATGCCTGACATAGCTCAGTCTTCATCTACGTCTCCCTCATCCAGATTCAACCTCATCCTTTTTGTTACCCTTTTACTCTTTCAGAAAAAAAACAATAAAATTATATAACCTGTCTCTCTAATTCCTTCTGCATTATGATTCCACCTCTCCACTCCCTTGTGCCACTTTACTCCCTCCATTTTCATCCTCTTCGATCCCTCTGTCAAACTCTGTCTCACCTCTTTTTTCACTGTTTATACTTTTTCTTTTTCTTCCCTAACTGTACCCTCCTTCTTTATCTTTATTTTATTTCCTCCTCCTATTTTATTCCGAAGGCTTCACTTGTTTCCTGTTGCGCCGCATCAATATTAAAAGAGAGCCACTGCCGGCTGCTCATGTTCAACCACTCACATAACTTCTAAATTCCTCTAATTCATCTCCATGGGCTGCACACACACACACACACACACACACACAGACACACACACAGAAGCCTGCATGCACACTATATACATAAATACTTGCACTATCTCTCAAAGCCATAGACAAACGAATACAAATTATACACACACACATAGCAAAGAACAACCAAACACAACATTTGGAAAATATACACAAACAACAGCAAGTGCGCATACGAGCGCACACTGGAACACGCATTCACACACAAGTAAACATACAGACAGTGGCACACACTCATAACATCACTGCCAAACATCTGTTGGCACATCTATAATTTCAACAGAACCCCGGTATGCCATTGAGATGCACACATTGCCAGCTGGGCTAACACTTCTGCCAGCATCACAGCTGGAGAGTGTGTGTGTGTGTGTGTGTGTGTGTGTGTGTGAGGGGAAGACGACAGCCTCCCCTAATGTGTGTGTGCTGGGAGCAAAAGACACCATCTCACTACCTTCTCATACACTTAACTTCTGTTGTTGTGCATGTGCTATACATTCATATCTATGATGTGTCACCATATGAGTCAAATCCAGTAATCTAGAGCTTGACTTGTTAGCAGAGCATCCTTTTCCACTGAAACGCTTTTGATTTGTTGCCAGTTACCATACATCAGCCCAATATGACAGCTAGTGTGATAAATGTCATGTAATCAAAGCAATAGATTCTGTATGCAGTATGTATTAACTGGTACAATATAAATATGTAGTCTCCATTATCGTCAATGAATAAATCAACCTGAAACAGTCTAGGGCTGGAAACTCAGAGAACCTTAAAGATAAAACCCAAATCTCGTCTGTATTGTTCTGCCTGGAGATCACATCTACCTTTGAAGTGGGCTCTAGGGATTACATTATAAATAAATCATACGATATGATTAAAAGTTATGAACAGCTCCTGACTTTGCAGTAAGATTGATTTCTTACTACTGTTTCCAAGGTCAAGAATGAACTTTGAACCTCAGCTTTAAGCCAGTGGATGAGTCTTGGTGGTCAGAGAAATGAATTTAGTCATAACTCCATAACAACTGAGTAAACCCATCTGTTGTGAAGATCAGTGGCTCCCAGAACAGCCACTAAATGGGTCATGTGGTGAGATTTTCATTTTCAAATGCTGTTTCCAGGTCCAGCAGGAGCCTTGAACCTCATTTCCATTTGATAACGTAATGTCCGTGTCCGTTTGGGTGTTCTGGGAACCTTAAATGTTATTTACAATCTTACATCAGAGTTAACTCGGTAACAAATTCACATGTAAATTCATTTCAATTGTATTAATGTTAGAGTGGTTTCCTCACAGGCACAGCTTAGGGATTGTGTGTAGCCATGTCTCGATCCAATGACCCACCTTGCTGAGGAGGACCGTAAGATGTGGATTCGGGCTTGGAAAGTGCAAGGAGCCTTTGAGTTGAGAACTCCCACAACAGAGGAAGCAGTTTCATTAAACGCTACAGAACCTTTGAGGAATTTCATGCTTTCTGAAAATAGTGCTTTGGTTATGTTTATCGGAGATATTTGTATCTGTGAAATAGGATACACATCTTCATGAGCCAAGTTCTTCTCAGTCTTGCAAGCTACTTAGAGAGCTAAGGAGGAGAAAGCCGTGACCCACTCTGCTTGAAGGAGGCCAATTTATCACAGTGTGGAACACTTGAATTTGAGAATAAAAACATGACTAATGTTATTGCCATCCACGCCCAAATTAACAAAATGACGTTGGCAGCTGCAATGGAAGCAACTTTGTAGTGATTGTGCATTGGCTTAATTCAGTTATGCATGTATGATGGATTTGCTGCAGCTCATACAGATATTACGCCTATTTATTTATTTATTTTTTTCCTGTGGTATATCAATAAGGTAAGATATCGACGGTATGAAAAAGTGTGCTCCATCCACTGCCCAGAGGGTGTCTGTGAGATTGATGGGTGCTTTTCAGAGATAGAAGTATTGATTATCTCAGCATTCATACCTTTTTGAGGTCCTGCAAAAGATTGGCAGGCTCAATTTCATTTTAATTATACCTTTTAGGTGCTGCTGTCTGCATTTAATTGCAAAACATCTGAAAATATTACATGCTGCACTTGATTCATCACACCAAATATAAGACACATAACTGTGTCTTTATATTTGCGGTGATTTACTGTCCTAACGAACAGGAAGTATCATTCAACTTTCTAAGTCACCAAGATGACCACTAGTGATGTTGGCTTTATCTAGTACAACTTAGGGCTCATAGCTCTGCACACAGATAAAAAACAGGAGTTACTACAGAACTGCAGGAGTCCTGAGGAGCCAGAAGTCTTGCAGACCAAAGAAGCTTGAGAAAGAGATGGAGGAGGGAGACAGACCATGGGTAGAGCGTGAGAAGATGGAGGAGGGAAACTGAAATTATCCTATTCTTTTTCTAACTCTATATGTTCACTAAGAAGAAATGTATTGCTGCCAGTAAATAGTTCTAACTGGCATCACGCCGCGACATGCTGTGTAACTAGGGCACCAAAGCACTTTTAAATGTTTGGAAGCCATCTTAATGTTAAAAGTCGAACAGAAATGCCCCTTCCTGTGGGAGTCCCAGACGTTACATCACACCCATCCTTCATCCTCCACTGCAGCACAGAAGCCTGAGGAGAGGGAGAGACCAAAGCAAAATGTTGAGAGATACAAAGAAATATTGTCACATTAAAGAAGATTAGGCAAGTAATCAAGTATTATCGTCATGTGAAACACCAAGCCTAAACTGTTATTAAGTGAGCTGGCTGGCTAGCCAAGACTACGATTCTACAATGGGGATAAGCTAACATTATCTACCTCCCACCCTCCCCCACCCTCCCCTCAGCTTTCTGTCTGTAATTCGGGATAAATATGACAATCTACATCCCAGATAATCTTTGTCCTTCAAATGTATTTATACTTGTTCTGCTTATTTATGGCAACATGGATTGTAGAAAAAATCTTTCCTGTGGTTTGTATTTAGTAACACCCTAGTATTAAGGGTGATAGGTCACTTAAGTGTGACGCTTAAGGTTGGTTGTATGTTTTGGAGGATTGCTACCTTTTAAAACTGTTACACTCAAACAGACTGGGTCATTATTTCCAAACTGCCCTCTGGGTTCTCACCATAATAAGTAACCCTTTACGGTACATTCAAAGTTCTCACCACCATGACGAACTGTCCTGTTCCTGCCGAGCCAGATAAAGAGGTTGAGATGCTTTTCAGCACCTCCACTGCTCTTGAAAGGTAGTCAGCTAAAATGCATTTAAATATGAGCGCTAAGCCAGAGAGCATCATGAGTCGAGTCACCAGCACAGAGAGAAAGCGAGCAAGGAAACATATAAGGACACCATTAGTGTAGTTGTACACTTGAAGAATGTTATTTCAAGCTACACTCATGCACTATTATACAGCACATTATACCTCATTATGCAATCTGAAATAATAATGTGGCTCAGCTGAATGCTGATGTTATGCTATATGGTGAACTCCATTGCATTTAATACATTTTAGTGTCCAAACTTACTTTGTTTTTATCAAAAGAAAAGGAGGCTTTTTTCTCTTTTGTATTCATAAGGAGGAAATAATAAAATGTATTTGTAGTATTATGTTGTGCCGCTTAATACCTCTATGCAATATACACTGTATAAGCACAGATATAATAAAACAACAATAAAAAAGTAAAACAAAACAAAATAAAATGAGTGCACAATTAAAATACTTGATCTGTAACTATCTGCTTTTATAATGATTAATATCATCTGCTAACACCAGAGGTGTTACAATACTCTACAAATGACTCCTGAATGTAAAGTCTTGGAAGCATTTTTAGCATCACTTTGCTTACTCTATCAAAGCAGTGATATGATGTTACATTATGTGTCTGAATCTGTGTCACCTCTTCCTGTTCTTTTTCACCTGTTGTCCTTTTACTTGTGTTTCAATGATTTAAAATAAAGTGTCACTATAAAACAAAGGCTGGAAGTGTGACTGGCAGGCAATTTGTCAAAGGAGTTCTGCCTGCCGCCCAGCAGTTCATGCTGGAGATAGTACCATCATCCCTATGACAGTAAAATAAACTGATAAAGAAGTAAGATGAATCAGTGATCAAAGTTAATCCCCCAATTATTAATTCTTCTCTGATGGGTTTAGTATCACTTCCTTTCACAAATAGCATCTGAGAGCTTGCTATGCTAGTGCTGGGAAGCCTAATGTTATGTATCAAATACACTTTCAGGCCTTTAAATGTATCAAACTTTCAAATCTTTGAGATTTTCCACTCTTTTGATGTTGTGCTCCATTAAGGTTGGAAACAATTTGTTGTTCTTTATTATCCCCAAAATATTTAATCATAGGCTACATCAGTGCAGTAGAAATTAAAATGAATAGAGAAGATCAATACACTCTGGTACTACAAAAGTCAGTCTGACAAATTGAAGAACATATGTGACTTTAAAGCTGCTCTATTTAATATTTTACATTAATAACTGATTAAATGTGAAAGGTGTTTTCATTGTGATTATCCTGCAGAAAATTATCAAGGTAATAGAAGTTCCTTCAGCTCTCTTTGAGCTTTTTTAGCATCTCTTAGGTCATTGTTTTGTTCTTATGTCCTTTACATGGTTCAGCCTTGCTGCTTTTAAAGCAAAGAATCTGTAATATACCTACCCAGCATCAAACAGACAGAGACAAAGAAGGACTATTGAACTGGAAACCAAATACATGCTGAAAGGAGGGTAAATATTGGACTTAAACTCACTAGGTGGGACACAAATAGACTCAAATGAATGCTAATGTTACATGTATCTGGTAGGTGTAAATAAGCAAATGTTTGCTAACAAGTTTGCCATATTGACTTTAGAGGATGATAAATGTCAGTTTTAGTTTTCTAATCATTGAATGGTGGTTTAGTGTGTTCAGCACATTTTGTCACAGCACTGATTGATTTTTCTGTTTAAGGTTTTAATGCTCAGTTGCTGGTAGTTAGCTCAGATAGCCTGTACAATAGCTTAGGAGGCAGGAGAGCATGAGCTTTGTGGGACCTAGAGTGCGAGGTTTTTGCTGTATCCCAAGCAGGACATACCCAGACAGAGCTGATACATACCGAACTTGGAAACACAAAACACACAACAAATAAAATAATTGTCAATTTGAGAGGCGTGCAGTTTATTTCAGTGCAGAAGGAATAAAATGTAACAACACCACAGGTTGTAGTTTAGCTACACTTTCAGTTTCTTCTCCTACCTTGTTATTAGGTCAACACACAATCCCTGCATGCTCGTCATCCATTACACAGAAGTGTCGACACTGCTCATCCAGGAACTAGCTTTGCTCCTCCAAATTGAATTGGGAATATTAATATTCGGGCTGGGCCCTTTTGCGCCTGGCAGGGGTTTCATGCGAGGGAAGTGGAGAGAGACATATAATGTTCTGTCAGCAGGCGCTTGGGCCCCTGGCCCATCTGCAAGGATGGGGTCCCTCACAGCAGCACTAATATCCCTCTCCCTCCCTTACTACACAGCCCTGGAAACCAGTACTTGTGAAGGCCCCGCTTGTGGAAAGCAGGAGAAAAGTCTTGTGCAGTACTCTAGTGTGGTATCCATGTGTATTCCATGGCCGTGTGTATTTCTGACCAGTGTTTGTGTACATGTTGCCAGCATGTGTTCGTGCCTGTATTACACAGGCACACACATGCAAATCTTTGCCCTTTCATGACCATGTGGAGTTCAGCAGCATGTACTACAGTGCCCTGACCATGTTGTGATTAGAGGTCACCTGTCTGCAATCTGGGGACTGCTCTGTCATTCTTTCTCCTCCCTTCCTATTACCCTATTAGCTGTTTCCCCAGAGGCACCTTATCCTTACTGCCACTGCTGGCACGCCACGCATACTGATTACCTTAACAAACACAGCTAAAACAGGCTGGCACTCATTAAAACACCTAATATATAGGACATCCAGGGGGCTGAGTGCTGATAACCACCGGATTCTTTCCATTTTTTATTTCTTCGCTTGAGGTTCATCAAACTCTGGTTTCACTTCCTTGGTTTCCCTGCCCTCATCTTTTGATACCATTGGGAGCAGCGCTTGAAAAAGGCAGAGGCTTGGGATGCCCTCATCTAATAGGGGCCAGGAAGGAGGGAGGTGAGTGAGGAGAGATGAGACTCAAGGAAAGGGTGGAGGATTTGAGATCCAGCCTGGCATATTGTGAGCCGCCATGATGTGAGATCCGACAGAGGTACAAGACGATTAAGAGTAAGTTATGAGCCTTGAGGGGGTTATTGGCTTTGGGATTTTTTATGGGCATTGTGATAGTTGGAAATTGGTTGGAAATGGGATATATATACCCATACCCATATGCGGACCATATGCCAAAGTTTGCGCACCCCTCTGCTCATAAAAAATCTTTTAATGAATGAATACATGGAGGTGGAAATATTTTGCTTTGAGGTTATGTGGTAGCCTGTGTCACAAGAAACATTACACTGATAGAGGAATGGATGGATTCCACTAAATATCAGCAGATTATGACAAATGTCCTGCAGATAGTCAAAAAGGTGAAACTGAAAAGAGGCTGGCTTCTACAACAGGACAATGATCCAAAGCAGACCTCAACATCTAGCATGAACTACTTCAACAAACACAAGCTGAAGCTTTTAGAACAGTCTTCACAGTCCCCTGACCTGAACTAAAATCTGTAGGTAGATCATAAACATGCTGTGTGTGCAAGACAGCCTAAAAATATCTCAGAACTTTAAGCAACCTGCAACAAAGAGTGAGTGAGTGAAAAATTCTTGATTCAAGAATTTATGCCATTGGTGGCTACTCATACTGACTTAGTCAGGTGCTCAAAAGGGAGGGATAAGACTTGTTTCCTTAGGAGTTCAGTTAGAATTAGGTTAGTTACGGAAAGGGCACAATATGTTTAGGTGTTTAGTTGCATGGTTGGTGCATAAAGTAATGGGCATTATAACAGTTAGTGTCCCTACTCGACAGTGGAACAGACATGTTTGTGTGTGTCTGTCCTGAGTGATGACAAATGTGTGTGCACACATTGTTAGTGGGTAACCTGGCCATACCCCTGCTGCTCCTAGAGATTGAGATCGGGTTAAGTACTTTTCACTATCTTGTTTACACACAAACATGCACACACATAATTATACACCGTGAGATAAAGGCTTCTCCTTAATGTAAGATCAGTGGATCAGCAAATGAGGAAGGATGATTAATTGCAACCGATGCAAATCAAATAAGTAAAGGAAGAAGTAATAAGAGAGAAAGGAAAAAATAGAGTGGGAGTAAGTCTAAAACCAGTTTGCCAGCATCATCCCCACACACATAAACCATTATCATGAAATATCTGTCCGCCCTGTTGACCCCCTTCAGCTCAGGTCAAATAAGGCTGATTACAGTGTAGTGAGATGGATGGGAAGACAGACTGATGTGAGTGTGTGGTAAACTCTGTCTGGTTTTTGTGTAGTGTGATATGTCCCAACAGAGGGCTGAAGCTTTTATAACTTGATAGTCACATATCTGCCACAGTAAAGCACACATCAGCAGGAGGATTCCTCATGTATTTTAAAACAGTGTTGCACCAGCTAAGGAGGCCATGTAATCAAAAAGGGAAGTGCGCTACAATGTAATTTTGGAGGCTAAACATGTCATGGCCATCATATTATTGTCAGTTAATTTTGTTTTTCAGGACACTTGTTGTATTTACTGCTAAATATATCTGTCATAGATTGTACACATTGTTCTGATTATTTTGTACAACTCCTGGTCTGTGACAAGTTTAGCAATGGCCAAGAATTTCTCATTTTGGCGAAATCACAGAATAGCCACACGTAACTAATTTTAGCTGGTGACAGTTATTATAGTTACTCCCAGCCAGGAAAATGGTAAATGAAATGGCCTTATTAAGACATTAAGACATTAAGACATGAAGTATGACTTTCAGCTTGGACTTTGAAGTTCTTGATCTCACTGTCAGTGACTTGTCCCTCCATTTGTCATGTAAACTCTCTAACTTTGGTCCAAAGTTTGAGGGGTAAACCTACAAACTTGTCTTCAAATTCCAAATCAAAGCTCCCACATATCTGGCTGTGATGAAACCTATAGTATAAATTGAGAGGTCAATAGGTCATTAGAGGACCACGTTCTATAAATTCTAGTATAAAAATTAGTCTGTTTATTGGTATGTTTAATTTGTGTTAAGAAATCAAAGCAAACCAAAACTAAAATTTATTATATGTAATATTCACTTGAATTTCAAACAAGACTGTCAAAATAAAAGCTAAACAAATATTAAGCAGTGTATTTGCGCAGCATTATAATCATAGTTAAAAACAGACTGTAGGTTGTCATTTTGGTGTGTTTTTGCAGTGAAAATTTTGTGGCAGAGTTGTGTGTTTTTCTGTCAAATAAAAAAAAAAAAGTCCCACATTCTTAACTACGCTTGTCAAAGAAAATCTATCCAATGAATTCTCTCATGCTTTTTACTCTCTGCCATGAGACTGTGTCTTTAGTCCTGTTTGTCTCGTTTGTTGGCATGAAACCTAAAAAACTTTTAACAGATCCCAATTAAATTCAGGAAAAGTTGGGCCAGGGGCTGCTGAAACAAACATTAGTTTTTTTGTTTCTTTTTTCATGATTTTTTTTTTTTTTTTTTTACACGCAGCATTGTGAGCTTTTTGGCTGATTTTGCCTTTTTTTCCTCATTAGCATCTGCAGTTAGAAAACATCTGACGCATGCATCTGATGACAATACTACTTGTATTTTTGCCTCTGTGATTCCTCTCAGGTACATATAACTTGTAGAACTGTTCTGTCATTGCACCTAGCTCTGGCAACTATAGATAGAATTAGACAGAACAAGCAATATACAGATCCAAACATCCTATCCTGTTCTCTTTGGGGATGGGTTTAGTTTAGACCAGTGTGCAGAACCATTTAGAGAATATTTACAGGCTGAACAATTCAGAGGATAAAGGACAACAAACACAGAAAAGAAGAAAATTTCATAGTATTATCACCACTGCTTGACATATGTCCCTTACCGACACCCATCACCTCTGTTAATAGATATTATGCTGTCAAGGTGTTGCTGTTTTTGTTAACACCTCAGAGACAACACTCAATAATGAAGTGAAGCTTCTCGCTGTGCCATTTCTATTCTGTCTTTCAATGATTTTCACATGACTTTATATGAATTATTGTTTCAACTGCTATCAGTCAGAGATTTCAAATGCATCTCATGGAGTTCCCCTGTGGCTCAGCTGTCTGGTGCTCTCTGTCGCCAATACCACATACCCGACCCAGGGTTTGACTACCAGCTCCTGCTGTGCGCCATCTGTCTTTATTACTCTTCCCGTCACTCCCCTTACAGCTGCTAGCAGGAAATACTAATAACATAACAAGGAGAGCTGAACTCCTGTTTAAAACCAAGTGTTCATTCCACAGAGAAATACAACAGAACAAAACTGTGGAATCACTGTACTGTACAGGTATAAGCCTATTTTTAAGCTGCAAGCAAGTGCACCGGCCTCCTTGATCATTTTCACTTGAGTCTCATGGTATGTGAGCTGTAACCCCTCAGGCCCAAAGTCAGCATTTGGAACTGTTCTTACAAGGGATGCTATGTTAAGCGGTGTCATGCCTTGCCTATAGACATTAATGAGATTATAGCATGTGCAGATGGGTGGGGTGTTGTCTGTGTTCATTCACATCAACTTTCTTGCAATGCAAACACTCTGCATGCTGTAAATACTGAAGTCCAAGTCTTGTGAGTATTGGTAGCGTCCCATTTGATGAAACCCATTGCAGCATTCACTACATTGATATTGTTTGAAAGTTCATTAATTTCCCCTGAATGCATCATTGCATGTGAGCAATTGATGTGCCCAAACTGTAGGATTGTGCAGAAGTTTAATTTTCATTTAGTCCACAGGGTGAAGAAGCGCAGTCAATAAAAGCTGATGGATCTGTCAAAGGGGTGTGAGGGAGAAAAGAAACAGAAAGAGACAAGTATATATTTTCATTACATATTTTACAAGGTGCAGCAAAAGGCCAGTGGGAGTAGATGCAAATTATTACCTTATAAGCTGCTCTCACACATGCACTGCAAAATCCGAACTTATTTAGATCGCTACCCAGAGGATGAAATGCACAAGAAACAGGTGGAGCGGACATTAAACAGACTTTACCCAGCTAGCTATGTGGAAAAGTTTGTGATTGATGCGTCTGGAGTCTATAAGAAACGCTTAAGTCACAAACCTTATTACTAAAGGAATGTGACATCAAAGCTTCAATTTCCAGCCTCGCGTCGCTTACTGTAAAGCTTTGTTACGATCCTGTCAGAAGAAAGCAATTTATGTGTGACCTCTTTTCACTAGGCCGGATTCACCTTCAACCTAAAAAATCCATAGGTTTTTAAAACAGTCATGAGCACATCCCCACACACAGCAGCACTCTTAATGAGAACACTGTCAAGCTCAAGCAAATCCGTGACCAATATTTCATATTTACCACACTATTTATCCAATTTCTGTCATCATTTGTTTAGAACTATTTAGTGTCACAGTGCGACACAGAGGATTTGTGTGTTTATACATCTTTTGTAAGTGTGCCATTTAGATAATGTCACAGCAGGCCATAAGCTCCTCTGGCATCTCTGTAACGCTGGTATGCAGCCACCCATTGGCCCTCTGAACAAGTGTCCACCTTTTCCCAACACTCAACCCTTTAATTATTCATATGGAGCTGAATGGGACATTGTTTATCAACGCTACAGCATCAGGGTCTTTAGTCTGAAACAATTTAAGGCGTAAAAGCGTGGTATGTGTGTGCAAGGAGAGCAAGAAGGAGAGTAAAAAGACATGAACCAGCCCATGCACAGCAAGCCAACTTCTTTCTCAATTGGTACTGTAAAATACCTTTTGGACAAACTAGCTTTAGCTGTCTGCTCGCTATTGGTATGTGGTAATGAGGGTTGAAGAGGTAAACTGCGCTCCCACCAGAGGGAAAAGAGGGTAAGAGAGATGTGAGTCTGAGTGTTTGTCATGATGAATACTGGTTATTTTAGCATGCATTAGTAGGCAGGTGCTGACTCTATTTGACCCAGACAACACATTCGCACAAAATGTAAGCACAAAAATTAGCACACAAATACACCTGACATCGCAAAAATAGCAATACAATAAAATCCAATTAGAAACATGTTGTTTTGTTTGAGTTAAAGTTCACATTAAAATAAGGGAAACTGCA